>CM070041.1:15316039-15339606 GCA_036250615.1 Ptychadena robeensis
AATATGCGGGCTAAAACGAGCTGAGGGAGCGGGAGCGCCACTGCTCACTACCTCCCCATAACCGGAAGTCTCGTAATTGTGATTATAATTGCGAGCGCAATTGCGAATATTGAATCGAATATTAGTAGAATTATTCGCGAAATATCGCGAATTTGAATATTGCCTATGCCGCTCATCACTATTGCCTCATGCAGGAGGAGTCCTTCCGCTTCAAGGTTCAAAGGTTTAATGGTTTAATTCAAGACAATAATGGAGAGGTGCTCATACCCAGCTTTCTGTCCACCTTACCTTTCCATAAGGGATGGTCAATGTTTTTTTTATTCTGACTTGCCGCATTTTTTAATGAGTTGCAAAGCCCTATATGTAGTTTTTGCATATATTAAGTAAAAAAAATGTTACCATGACTTTGAACTTATACAACTTCCTATGCTTTTAATAATTTTTTGTTTTATATTTCTACAAGCATTCTCTACATCACCCTTTGTGGTTATGATATCATGTTCAGGGGCATTAACTCACATAATCCGAAAAAATTTGACCATCTCTACTTTCCAATTCCTTTCACCTGAAGGCCATGACATTTTACAAATCACGTTATAATTCACTGCTTTACACGTTGTAGCAGTTTTATTATTTTCTCACACACTTTCATAAGATGAATATTTAAGCTCGGACTTGTGTTCTGACAAAATGAAAGGATATCATAACATACATTTGCAAGGCAAAACGCTGTAACGTATAAATAATTGACAATTTCTTATCACAGATTTAAAAAAAGTCCTTCATAGCTTGGCGTCAGCCTGTCAACGTCCAGTAGAAACGGTTAAAAACATAATGTGGACACTTTCTTCTCACTTATGAAGCGTCAGCAAGTTTTCAGCTGTGAGTATTTGACTTTCAAATGATACGTAAAAATGTAGTACAAGTCCAGGATACATAAAAAATGATATAAGATTGCACTCCAGGAATATTTAATAACTGCGTATTTTATAATTTGATTTATGCAACACAATTTATTACACAAATCTTCTTTATATTGTATTATATCTCACAAAAAAAAAACGGTTGCGTTGTGTTTCTGAGTGGCAGACAGAATATTATTTTCTTTATTTAATTTTAAGAAAATGCAGCAATGGGTTTAAAAATATAGAAAGTTAGTGTGGAATTATTACCATATGCATGAAGTGCACATTCTGCCTTTTTTACACTTTAATTTAACTTTTTTATTTTCTATAAAGAGAACATATGCTTAGCCCATGCAGGGCAAAACAACATATACTAGTAGATGCCTTTATATATTTTCCCTTTGCTCCCTTGCTATTCTAATCATCTGCTATCATGACGAAACAACGCCCCGTGTAAGCTCTAAGTCCATCTAGTTGGAACCTATAGGTCTGGGAACTAATTTTTGTACACCTATATGACAACAGTCCCTCATAACCAGTAGGTACAAAATACATTGCACGCTCTAGGTATAGAAACACTTTGGTTCCTTTAAGTTTGCTTCACCAAAACCTTGTCTAGCTCCGAGTTTCATACGCAGCCAACAATGTTTTTGTGAGAGGGTCCCCAAAAATCTGTACACTACATCCTTTAAAGAGTCCCATGCTTTTCCCCCATTGTTTCTGAAAAGAGGGGATTAGATAACAGTTTTCGTATGTTGGGGCAAGTAAACTTGGCTTTTGATCGTTTTGGGAACACGGAATACAACCATCTGAAGCATTCCCCATCTTTAGGCAGTGATTTGTAAACTGATTTGTAAGCCCTTATTTTATATAAAGAGATGGTAATAAAAACCAGGTGAACCCAAGGTTGTATTTATGACTAGTGATGGCCGAACATCGGCCAGATCTGTCCGCGAACGGGCGGATCGGGCTTTTATAGAAGTCCGCCGTCCACCTGTTCGCGGACAGATTCAAATTCCCTGCCTCTAGGCAAGGAATTTACATTTGAAAAACCGTATCTGGAACGCATAGTTCCTGGTTAAGGGAGCCGGATGCGACGTCACTTCCTGTTCTCGAGCTGGTTTTCACTAGGAGACCGGCTTCATGCCCGGTCTTCTAGTGAAAAAGATTCTTCCTCCATTACGATCTCGCTGTTTCTGATCCAGCCGGAGGAAGAATAGGGATGTCCTTCTCGCCGACGAACGGGGCGGGTCGAACATCCGTACTGCTCACCGGCGAGAAGCAGGGCGAACATCCATGTTCGCTGCCGAACTGTACGCCTTGCGGGCAGTTTGGCCATCACTATGACCCATGACGGTTGAAGAGGTGGATCTGAATTAGATTGCCAGGTCCGCTGATACTTAGTTTCGATGTGGGCTTGCCGGGTATAGTATAGTATCCCTGAACATAGGTAGGGGTAAGTTTGTGTGGTAAGGGGGGTTTGCAAACTACGTTCAGGGCAAATGATCAGGAGGTTGAAGAATCTTACATCCAGACTCTTACATCTAGCGATCATGCAACATCATAAGAAACAAAATGCGTTTTTCTTATCCTTAAACCACAAAGATCTTCCTCAGATCTTCTACACACCTTGTGAGGAACACATGGTTTGTCTTGATCCCCAAGTTTCAACTTGAAGTAAGCTTAATAAAATAGGAATAGGAAATTATTATTGTATATTTTTTTTATGATATTTTTCCTGGTTTCAGTGAATAACAATCTATAAAAAAAATGTATGCAGTTTTTTGGCTGCAGATATGTGTAACCAATGGGTGTACCTTGACAGTGACTGCTATTGTAGTAGTCTAGTAGAACATGAATAGATGCTTGTAGCCCATTATTATGTCACACATTGCGCAGCTAAAGTCTGTTCCTTCCTTTTCTAATGACACTTATTTTTTTGTTTTATTTTCACAAGGACAATAAGATTTTAACAATTGTAACTGGGCAAACTGACACAGAGTTAGAATGTGTCGAAATGTAATTGCTGTATATGTCTTCTGTTCTAATGACATTTTCTCCTCATTTCTTGCCCAAGAAAGAAAAGAAGTATGATGGGACAGTTGGGACAAAGACCGCAAGATTTTCACTTCAAACTTCGAGAATTTTTTTAGCATTTGGTGTGTGTCTTCTTGATTATATTAGGGCCCATTCACTCTGGCATATTGAGGATCCTGTGTGCCTCACTGTGTTTTTTAAAGTACCGCATTTTCAGAGACACAGCATAATGCAATGCGAGTGCAGCCTAAAAATGCATCAGAGGCAAAGGTCGCCTTAACGTATGCACAGGTAAAAGACTGAATGGAGTCTAAGCTTTCCCTAACTGGTACACCATAGTTCTTTACATGTAACTTGCAGTACCTAATATCACCACTGTGGACTTTGAAAGTTGTTTTCTTTTCTATATTTGATGATATTCTTTATAAAAAGGAGTTCAGCACAGCAGATGCCCGTTTGATTTTAGTTTTCATTTTTGCAAAACTATCCCATTTTCTGTAGAATAAGTACGATATGAAACACAGAATATGTCAAACTTTACACATGACTGTGTTCAAACTAAGCAGACATCTCAAAATGATGGATTCTCCATAAAACACAACATAAAATTTAGTCAAGGACTATATGGTATATTTGATGGCAATACTTTATATAATTGGATGAGACAATATATCATATTACAGAGATGCGGCTCATAATGATAGACCACATTGGCTTTAGCGGTAATTCTAATAAAATATTAAAATTAATCAATCTGGACAGCCTACAAATCCTCTCTTTCTACACAATAATGTTGTTTTATGGCCCTGACAGGAATAGATACAGAACCTCTAAAATGGGTTTCACCAGAATATTTTTATATTAGAAAAAGACATTTGGGACTTTTTGCCAACAATTAAAAGTAAGAAGTGGCAGTTTTATTTATTTGTTCATTCGGTGAATCTTTTTTCGGTGAGTGACTTTTGTGCTTTTCTTCAACTTAAATTTTTTTTTTCTGTTAAAAGGTTAAGAAGGGCTTTCTCACTGATTGATTATTACTTAAGACCAAATGACTCGGGTTTAAAAAAGAAAATCACAAATGGATTTGCATAGCTGGTTATGAATATTTAGGAGCTGTAACAGTCCTGGGTGAATGAGACACAAATAATTAGGGGATAAGAGCATATGATTCTAAAGGTCAGACAGGAAGTAAAATGAAGACAAGAGTCGTGTTAGCTGAGAATGATCGGTGGTCAGCAGCATGGACCATCAATGATTTACAAATTTCTACTAGCAATTGATGGGAAATTTTCAGGTATTGTTGAATGCTAGTCTTTTTTAAGCTAATAGCTCAGGTTCTGTTAAAGAATGGTTTAATGGGTGGTGTTAAGAAGAACCTTTACCAATGCATAAAACACACAAAAACACAAGTCTATCTGACCCTTTAATATTATCATTGGGGGATGACGTAAAGCAAAATGTTGAATTATGGATTTTCAATTTCTGTGCAGCTCTCATTACTAGTTAAAGAATAGCAGATGATATATAAAATGAAGAAAATTATACATATATTTTAACCTCCCTAGCTCGCTGCTGAGGTCCAGATTTCTGTACCAAAATCGCACCATAGACTTTAATGGAAAAAAAGTTTTTTTTAACTTGTAGTCTTGTAACTTCCCAAAGTATGTCCATACAGGAGTCTGGAAGACATCCTGAATATATTCACATGTTCAGATGCTTTGTGAATAACTCACAATATCAGATAATGAATATTTCAAAAGAAACTGTATCAGGTAAATTAGCAGTGCAACCACAAGATGGTGCTGCAGGTGTGCCAGGTTACAAAGGACAGCATTGTAATACATTGAAATCAATGTATTACATTCAGTTTTGTACACTTGGTGTTCCCGCCCCCAGAACATAAGTCTGTCACATCAGCAGAGGGAAGCAGGAAGAAGACAGCTGTATTGTATATAGGAAATCATATTGAATAGTGTTTTCAATGCAGAAAACACTATTCAATATGATTTTTATTTAAACCTCCGATGTGACATCATCACATGGGGGGGGGGGGAGATCCGTTTCCCTACAGCTGCCTCTTCATTAGATCGGAGCCCCACGGATTGGTGAGTTTGCGTTCCTGTGGCTCCGATCTCACCAGACGAACCCAGCTCATCCAGTGCAGTTCTAACAGGTCAGAGCTGGACGAGCTGGGACCGTCAAGAATGGCAGGAGGGTTAAGGTAAGGGCTAAAGTTAAAGCAAAAGTTTCATATGGACATATTAATCTTTGACTTCAAATCAACAAAGTGGTTGATTGTCCAAAATTTTCTTGCTTAGCTCAGCCTATACATTTACAATTTTTTTCTTCCAACTCACCTTCTTTATTTTTTTTGTTAAAAAAAGCATCTTGCTAAGGTCAAAGATCAGAGATCATACAGTATATTTTTGTGGAAATTTGCTTTGTACTGTAGTTCTTAAACCCTTGGCATTTGTTTTGAACCCATTGTGGTGGTAAACTTTAACATCATAGTTAGTCTCTACTTGCTTGGAACAGAGATCTGGCTTGTCTCAGTGATCAGGGACCGGACCAAGCAGCAAGACTGTGATAAAGAAGAGATTGTAAAACAGACTCTGCTCCCCAGAGTATGCTTACATTATAGTCTACTTCCCAAGTGGAGACTAATTGCAGGGTGAGCTTCAGTCAAGTTCAAATATCCTACACCGGTTTCCATTAATTATTTTGTCTTGTGAGTTTAGTTGTTTTGCAAACCCCCATATGTTTCTTAGTTTCTCTGTTATCTTCTGCATTGAACCTTTTTCTGTCCACATGGGCAGACGGTACATTTAGTTAAAAAAAAGTTCTTCAAACCAGGTAAATTACATTTTGTTTATGCTAAATTTGTTATTCTTCCTCAACTTGTCTTTAAAAACACATGAGTATCAGATTTTCATCATATGCAAATGACATTTTCCCTCCTTTTTTGCAGCTGCTATAGCAAAATCCAGAAAGCAGTCTTATGTTCAAGTGTGTACATTATTTATCTGCAGTCATAGTAATATTTTATGAAGGTCTTTGCAAGAAGCGAAACTGCATTAACTTAGTTACAGCATGTATATGTTCTTTACATATTGTCTCTAGACTCCGAACATATACAGATTCGTTGTGTTGCACAGTAAATGTGTTTAGACAATGTATTCTCCTGGCTTTCCTGGATTTCTTTAATTATAGATTTCCAGATGACTACAGATGTCAGACAAGTTGATCATTTTTTTTAGGAAGTCTAAGTTAAGATATGGAAGAGTTATTTTTTTATATGTAAACTTTAAAAGAACACTGGTCCCGAGGAATGTGTTTTATGTGCTTTACTTTGAAAGTATTATTGGAAATCACACTTTTTAGCTACAGCAGAGAGTGGCAAAGTAAAGCTCATTTTAGATTTGCTCAACAAGAGTTTTCATTTTTATTTTAGTAAAATGTGTTGACTATTAAGCCCCCCATAGATGGGCAGACTCCCGGCCATAGTTGTAGCAGACCAACCTGCGTGCTCGCTCCCGCCGAGCACATAAAGGTTGGTTGGTCGCAACTATGAGGGAGCCTACCTTGAGTTTTGTAGAAAAAAAGCCGGCAGGTCGGATCGCACACAGAGTCTCCTCCCCCTCTGAGTTAATTGGCTACAGTCTGACAGGAGTCCCCTGTGATAGTGGAACACACAGGATTCCTGTCCGTTCTGTAGCAGACTGCTCACAGCGTGGTGCCGTCACCACGCTGTGAAGAGTCTGCTAAATGTCGGCCATAGATCGGGACGTCTATGGCCGGCTTTAGACTGAATGGGGTAGCAAGCATGTCACCCAAGTCCTACATGCCTTCAGATAAGGCAAAGTTACAATGGAAACCTAGAAGTCAATACAATAATATTATGTACTAACAATATCTCCCTCCATCCATATCTACTTTCCCCCATCTACAGCCAAACATGGTAAAGAGCCATTAACAGTGCCCCAACAACTTTTAAAAATATTTTCAATATTATTTAAAAGCATACTTCTAGTATTTTATGGAAAGTGTTTTCATTTGGCCTCAAAATCAAATGGTGAAAATATCACTGGTCCTACTTGATACATTGATTTGTTGGCTGTCTGATGTCTTTAGTGTAGTTAACCTAGAAATGTTTTGGATTTTATTGAATGTGAATTGTTAAAAACAATAAACAGAGAAAAAAACAGCAAAACATTAGTTTTAGTATTTTTGATTGTACATTACTTACAGAGCACCTAATTTTGCATGTCCTCAGCAACCCCGGGATCACAGACAGCCTCCAAGGAGCCTCTGCAGCAGGCAGCATGGCTTACTCACTGCAGGGTGGGGAATATTCAGTTTCAATTTCTGATCATATATTGAGAAACTGTCAAGCACACCAAAGACCATTATAGCCACAGTAGAGGTGTACTTTGCTGTGCTCCTGTGATTGATTTACCCGTATTTTTTTTTTTAATCTCTGTGTATTTGTCCCATTTAGGCTATGGCTCAACACAGGGATTCTAGCGCATTGCACAAGCCCTCGGTTGACGGCAATGTGGCTAAACCAAGCGCATAGTGTAGCCCAATAATGTATCAAATAGTACAATTTTTATCAATATTCTCTTAGAACAATCTAAAGGTATAAAGGGAGATGTTAAGATGTTAAAGGAGGTGTTATTTGTGAGTTGGTCCATAATCCCCAAAAAAGACCGAAGCTGGATTTGACCCTGAGCTCATAGGTAAGTTTACAGAATGTTACAACAGTGTTCACCATTGCCAATGCTTAGGGTTTGTTTACACGGGCAGTTTTTAACCAAACTAATGATTAGCACAACCGTCTGGTGAACGTGACAAGAGGTGGTCACCAGCCGTTTTTTGTTTGTTTGCTCCTTGGAGGTACATAGGGGTCTTTATAAATGACCCTCAACAATCTATGCAGATTGTGCAAACACCCACCCCAGGATCGCCCGTTCATTTTCCAACTGACAGCAGCCTGATAAACTACCATGTAAATTTAACATTACTTACACTAAATAACGTAAGTTAATAAACACTACTTCTATAGTATAAGTAACTGACTTCTTGCTTGTAAAAAAAAAAATACTGTCCCATGACAAGGGTCACATCTTTCCCATGGTCGCCAAAGGCTGACAAAATCCAAAAGTACCTAAAACTTTACTCAACTCGAATACATATTACATAAGCAAGATTTTACACCTGCAGCACTTTGGTAAAAATAAAGAATATAGATCTTAAAATACAACCCTGGCCTAAATACTATATCTTGCCATTACATACTCCACTGTGACATTGTTTAATTGGTTGTGAAGCTGTTCTGGGTGAATCATACTGTATTAAGATTCAGAGCAGAAGATAGAGTTGTCACCTCACTAGTATTTTAGAGACAGGCAATGTGAAGTGGTTCTGAAATGTATCAGCGAGCTGCTGTACTCATTAAAGCCAGGTTTTCAAAAGAGACTACAGCACATACACTGCCGGGATGGCTATGGCAATAAAGCATTTGTGACCTCATTTTCTCTTCTACGCAGATTGCCAACTTAGAAGAATACAAAGGACATTCCTTTAAAAAAAAGTTGCATATAATAAAATATTTTAACACCTGGTTGACTGTAGTGTTTAGATTAATGAGTTCAGGAATGGTCCCACATGCTAAAAGAACAGGAATATTATGTGATCTTTTTTAAAGAGAGGACAAAGCAACACTGCAATTTCCTAGTTTTTAAACTTTGCTGTCACTGACAGCCGACAGCTTACTCTAACATAGTTAATGATTGCATGGCACTGAGCTATTAGGATTGTAAAGGCATGTCCATGAAAAAGCTGCTTCAGCTGACACTTTTTCTGGCAGAGACATTCATGGTAAAGGTATAAGCAGGCTGCTGCTGTAACAGTGGAATATGCTAAGTAAGAAATTCCTTACCTTACTATAAGAAAAAAAAACTGTCAAGGCGGGGGGGGGGGTTAAGTTAAGTGTGTGTTAATGTCTACAGGGGTCACAGGAATATTCTGTATTTACCTGGCTCCCCCCTGTGATGTTCTCAAATTTTAAACTCTGGAATATGAGCAGTCATTCTGCCACCTTCCTTTACAATGAATAGCCATATGCTTTGCATTGTAGGAAGATTATTTCAAAACCTTACACTTTTTCTCAGGGTAGAAGAGAGGGTAGAAAAGGAGAGAAAATTATTCATACAGAATCAGATAAATGCAAGCATGTCCGAAAGCCAGATATTGTGTATACATATCTTTTACCATTGCACCCCATATCCCATGGGTTGTGTTGGGGTTTCCTTTTAAATGAATTGTGGCTATGTGCGGTATGCATATTCTGCTGCGCAGTATTGCATGTGCTACTGCAGCAGCCTTTATTGGTTCTAAGAATTTTTAATTCTGGGAAGAGGAAATGCAGATTAATATTGAAATTGTGTCTGGTGGGCACATTGATCAATAACATCAGTGGAGGTGAAAATGCCAAAGATCTAAAAAACAATGAATAAATAAAGAGCAGCATTGATGATCCATAAATACAAATCCACCTGCACCAATAAAAACAATGAACAGCACATTAAAGATTTCAGTGCTCCTTAGGGTATGTTTCCACAGCATGGGTGGCATGGACTTATCGACTTGGGCCCAACCTGAGGATTGCCTGCTTTGGCCACAATTTGTAGATGGATTGCCAACAGTTTAAAGTGCATTGGTGGTATTGTGCCCTATTCATTTGAATAGAAAAAGTGTCCCTAAATATTCAAATCGCTGACTGGTCCATTGATCCATTGTCATTGGTGGTGGTGCCCAGGGCATTGCCCAGGGATATATTCTAAATCACCCTAGTTTTCTTTTTTTTTTACTGTATTTATACATTTTCAAGCTAACAGCAAATCAGCAAGTATATACAAGGGGCAATTAGCAATGTTCGGTGACCAGTTTTGAGTCAGCTGACTAGAGGACTAGGCCCAGTGCAAGGAAGTTCATGCCCGTAGCATATTGAAGGAGAGTCTCTGGTTGAAATGCTTGGGGCCAAGAAGGATCCTGGATGCTGAGAGCGGGCACCAAACAACAAAGTAAAATCTCATATTGTGCTTAAGATAGCATCTTGTATAGGGCCATAACAGGTCCAGAATGTATGTATATTAACAAATTAAACAAGAAACAACATTGTAACATTAAAACAAAATAAAATAACTGGTGTGTCGCTCCATACTGCTAGTATCGATACCTGTCAACCAAAGTTTTGTCTAAATGTGCTCTCATCGCTTTTAATAACATTGAATATGAGAAGGGCAATGTCGGTACTAACAGTTCACAGAAAATGTCCTACCCCTTGGCGTTATGAACTGAGAATATAGTAGGCTCCCAAGCCAGGTCTTACAGGTCTTGTTGAACGAGAATATTCAAAATTTTAATATAATCGTCAAATATCTGTCATTGAAAAATTCACAATATTTTGCGAATGTGCGCTCGGATATTCGCAATGGCAGATATTCGTCTTATTATGTTTCAACATTGTTTACCGGCATACATCGCTCATATTTCACGCATATTTTGCACAATACGCACAGTGGACGTAGTGGCTAGGATCCCAGAATGAAGAAGAGAAGCTGTAAAGCTGGTTTGCGAATCTCTGCGAATAATTGCGAACAACTACGTGTGATGTAAGGCACTAGCATACAGTCAAATCAAATTTTACGAATTTCGAATGTTCTTTAATATATACGTGAAATTATGAGAACTCAAATATACCATATAACTACCAACACTACCCGAGAAGACACCACATATACGATGTACGTTAGGGAGGGATTGCCAGTCTGCCCAAGGTACCCCTGAGTTGCTCCATCGCATACCATTGGGGTTAAAAAGTTGTCATCATATCATGCAATCGGGTGTCATCAAAAGTATAAAGTAGGAATTTCTTCCAAATCTTAAACAAGGTCCTTCTACGTTTATCTTTATCTTGTGCAGCATAGAATCTGTCGAAGAAGAAATTGTGTGGGTTTTCTTTCACACTCCTAAAATTTGCAGGTTAAATAACTATCTTCCCCCCAAAACTGGAATCAGTCCTTGAGAATTCCTCTAATAGAAAGTTAGTGCCATGAGTATGTACTCTGTATAGTTCTGTGTAATATGTCAGTGTTATATAAATACTTTATGATTGTATAATATATCAATGATGCCTGTAGTGAAAAAAGTAACAAGTCTACATCCCCAATGATAACATCAGACATAACATTACAGACCAGTTAAATCACTGGTGTCATTCGTGGCACCCTAAATCAGAAATTTCTTCCTGATATACACAATATACAGGACTTTCACAGCTTAGTCAAAAAAGACAAAGTAAATAGAAACAATTGTATAGAATTGTTACTTCACAGTTGGTGTTTCTGATAATAATTGTATCCAACATCTAATATTGTGGCAGTATATGAGAGTATTTATTCATATTTCTACTGGTCATGGGAAAAAAATATGTGACCAATGGAAAACTGTGTTTTCCTCCACTGTCTACAGTTATAGACCCACTGTGCTTAACCCTCCTGCTGTTCCTGACAGCTCCATCTTGATTTACTTTTCTATGATGCTATGGGGCTCCGATCTGAAAGAGAAGCTGGAGGAGGAGAGCGGACACCTCCACCCCCCCCCCCCCCTCGTGATCGGGGGTCGCGGGACATATAAATGGAAATCACACCAGAACAGTTCCCAGTGTGATTTCCAGATGTGCCATTTGCGGTTAACCCTTTCTCCCCTGTGTGTTCATTACACCAAGGGGAGAGTGGGTGCCAAAAGGCATTGTATTGGATACAGTGACAACTGTTTCCAATACAAAACAAGGTAAAAAAAAACCACAAAATACATTTCTAAATAAATACAAATTTTATTATGAATATAAAAAAACATAGATATAAATACATACTGTTTGAAATTTTTCATACAAAATACGTATTTTAGAGATTTTATCATTCAAATGATACCTTTTATTATATATATCATTTATTTCATGTAATTTTTTTGGCATCATTGTTCAAACATTATTATATTCAGGATGTCTACTAGACCCTTGTACAGACATATTTTGGGAAGTTACAGGCCTACAGCATAAAAAATATTCCATTTAAGTCTATGGTTTGCTTTTGGTATAGAAATCTGGACCTCAGCAGTGCACTAGGGAGGTTAATGGTAATTATGGTTCTGGATTATCTGCACTACAAATCAATAGTGATGGCCGAACTGTCCGCAAGGCGGACAGTTCGGTGGCGAACATGGATGTTCGCCCATCTTCTCGCCCGCGAGCAGTGCGGGTGTTCGACCGCTCCGTTCGCCAGCGAGAAGATGATCTCTATTCTTCCTCCGGCAGGATCACAACCTGTGTGATCATGCCGGAGGAAGAATCTTTTCACTAGAAGACCGGGCATAAAGCCGGTCTCCTAGTGAAACAACCGGGTCGTAGCAGGAAGTGACGTCAGTGACGTCACATCCAGCTCCCCAAACCAGGAACTATGCGTTCCAGGATGCGTTCCAGGGACCGGATGTGACGGGGGATTTGAATCTGTCCACGAACAGGTGGACGGCGGACGTCTTTAGAAGTCCGACCCGCCCGCTCGCGGACAGTCCTGGCCGATGTTCGGCCATCACTACAAATCAACATACCGCATGTAAATTAATGATAATACACAGTATGAACATTATTATTTTACTGGTAAGATCACTAAACAATGATGTAAACCTTAAAAATGAATAAAAATGTAACATGACAAGTGCAATGTCAAATGGAGACATTCTCCTCCACTTGCCAGGTACTTCAGTCACAAATAACTAGGAATGTTTAACAGCACAAGAAATAATATTTAAAAATATAGCCAGCCAAACTTACTTGCAGGAAATGTCACGGTAATTACAGGGAATTTCACTATTAAAACCTGAAGCAATAATTGGTAGGTACATTTTCCGAGCAGTTACAGTTGTTAGGTGAGTGAATGACACACTACATCAAATACAGTTTTCTTAAAAGAATTTGGTTTTAAATGAAAAAAAAAGTGATTTAGATGATAATTTTTCTCCATATGGGATTTATTTATTTGTGGACTAGACAATTGCTTCTGACAGCTCCAAGCTGATAAGACAAATATTTTACAGATATTCTCCAATGTCTCAAAATCAACTATTTTTTTCCCCGCTGCTAAAATGAGAGTGTTTCTTCTGAAAACAAAATTGTTTTGAAAGAAAAAAAGTTTTCTAGGTTAGTTGAATTTTAAAGCAAGACTGACGTGCAGAAGGTACGTGAAGTTTGAAATACAATACTAGTTTTACCTTAGCAACTCATCTCTTTAAAGATAATCAGAGTAATGCAGAAATTAGATGCATGTACAGTCACGCACATAATTATTCACCACCATGGCAAATTTTTACTTAAAGTTACTTTTATTCAACCAGCAAGTTATTTTTTGAAGGGAAATGACATAGGTGTCTCCTAAAAGATAATAGGACCATATACAAGAGGCATTTTTGTGGAAAAAAATTATTCTAAGCTTTTATTTACGTTTGAGCAAAAAGTGTCATGTCCAAAATTATTCATACCCTTCGCAATAATCAATCGAAAAGCCTTTATTGGCTATGACAGCAATCACACGCTTCCTATAATTACAGACCAGCTTTTTGCATGTCTCTACAGGTATTTTTGCCCATTCATCTTTAGCAATGAGCTTCAAATCTTTCAGGTTGGAGGGTCTTCTTGCCATCACCCTTATCTTTAGCTCACAGATACTCAGTTGGATTGAAGTCAGGACTCTGGCTAGGCCACTCCAAAATTTTAATGTTGTTGTCTGCTAACCATTTCTTCACCACTTTTACTGTGTGTTTTGGGTCATTTTCATGCTGAAATGTCCACTGGTGCTCAAGGCCAAAGTTCTTTGCAGATTGCATGATATTGTCATTGAGAATCTGAATGTGGTGTCATTTACTGTGATTAGGTTCCCTAGTGCAGTGGCAGAAACACCCACAAAGCATTAGGTTCCCACCACCATGTGTGACAGTGGGATGGTGTTCTTTGGATTGAAGGCTTCTCCTTTTTTACACCAAATGAAGGAAACATCATTGTGACTAAACAATAAAATTTTTGTTTTATCTGACTATAACACAGAAGACAAGAAGTCTTCTTCTTTGTCCAGATGAGCATTTGCAAAGGCCAAGCAAGCTTTTGTGTGTCTTATCTGGAGAAGTGACGTCCTCGTTGGTCTGTATCCATGGAACCCAGCAGTTTGCAGTGTCCGTTGGACTGTCTGCCATGAGACAATGCCACCAGCAGGGCCCAGATTGACCAAGATGGCTTTGGTGGTGATAATTGGGTATTTTTTACCTCTCTCACTTGTCTCCTGGCCAGCACAGGTGTCATTTTGGCTTCCAACCATGTCTTCTGAGAATTTATACAGTGCGGAACATCTCATATTTTTTAATAATACTTTGCACCGTAGCCACTGGAACTTATAAAACATTTAGATATGGCCTTGTAGCCCTTTCATGACTTGTTAGCAGCCACAATGCGCAGCTGCAGTTCCTCACTGAGCTCCTTTGTCTTAGCCATGACTATCCACAAACCAACTGCAGAGAGCTGCTGTTTTTTACCTGTTGAGTTGATTAAAACAGGGTAATAAGGATGCTTTAGAACAGCTTGGACTATTTGAAATGGTATAGAACTTTGGATTTTTCCCAGAGACAAACCAGCGGATGTGGACCCACTGTGCCATGAGTCCTACCTTCTCTTAGGGTGTTGTCTAAGTGAACCCACTCGTTCTTCACAATACCCCTGAAGGTGGGGATAGACTTTGCTAAGGGGAACACCAGGTCGATACCTCTTGAGGGAGAGTAGACACACATGCAGAGGACACCAGGGAGACAATTTGTAAAGGGTATGAATAATCTTGGACATGACACTTTTTGCTCAAATGTAAATAAAAGCCTAGAAATATTTGTTTTTACAAAAATGCCTCTTATACAACGTCTTATTATCTTTTGGGAGACACCTATGTCTATGTTTCCCTTCAAAAAGAACTTGCTGGTTGAATAAAAGAAACTTTAATCAAAATTTGCCCGGGTATGAATAATGATGTACATATTTTGTAACAAGTGCAGCGATTTACAACCCTTCAAAACTCTCAAGGTGGTGTGCAAGGCCCTGTGACAATGCAGATCAGACGCCAATCCTCCAATCCCTGCCACTCTCTTTACCTATAGGCAAGACCCTAATGGCAACCACTGCACTTCAAACAAAGTACCATATAAGATCAGCTGACAGCAGACAGAGGATTGTCAGGTACTGACAGAGAAGATTCAATACAGGCAGCAGACAAAGAGTGATCAAGAACGAACCATAGTTTAAATATCTAATAACCAGTAAACGTCTCACACCCAACAGCACCAGTACAAAAGCAGCAAATCAATGCAGGAACCAACCATTTATATAGGGCAAGTTATCAAGTGCATTGCCTCGAAAGGGACTCTAATCTCCCCATGCTTGTGGGAGGAGGACATGAAGACCTGGAATAGATGGGAGAACACTTCAGAGCTGTGGTGACAACATGCAGTGACACCAAAGGTAATATATATGCAATCAACCTGGTTAAGTGAACTGCACTACAAGGATGGAAGAAAATGGCAGTGGGTGCATGCCTACAAACCCAGGCAAGTCAGATGAGTCCCATGGTCCTGACATGGGGAATATAATCAACTGCCAACCAATAAGTGGACATTTAAGGCACGGCAGCACACCATTAAGCTCATCTTTCTACTTATGCCTGCCACACACCCACAGACGGTGCCGACAGACTAGCTCCGATGAGCTCTGGAATGCAGCGTGATGACGTCACCACGTTGCATTTTGGGGCTGCTTTAATTGGCCGGGCACCCTTTGTGTACGGGCCATTACCTTCAATGAAGACACCGGTCTTCATTGAAGTTAATGGCATCGGCCAGAGAACATCGGACATGTCCGTTCTCTGGCCGGCCAAGCTGTGGGCACACGCAGATTGGTAGCCGATTTTGCCGCCAAACCGACAGCACAAGCCCGTCGGTCAGCGGCAAAATCGGCCGCTAATCGGCCTGTGTATGCCAGGCTTAACTCATACTTTAAGCATATTGTTTAGCTTTACCCTTTCATGCCACCAAGATAAAACTAAAAGTCACTGCACGAGGAAAGCTTAGTATGCAAATATTAAGATGAGGAAAGGGAATTGAGTGATTTCCCTGCACTGCAAGCATTGAATATTAGTTAATGCTTACAGTGTAATCTTGGTCCCAGTGACAAGTTTTTTTTTCCTGCACTTTAGTCTATGGATAGGTCAAGTGCCTCTTTCTTTTACAGTAAAAAACATATGCAATGAGTCTTTTAGCACCGCTCACAATGGCTATAAGGACCAGGAGCCAGGAAGAAGTACCCATGTGGGAATAAAGGGAGTGAAAGTTATTCCCTTTTTCTGTATCCCATACACATTAATGAAAATGTAGTTCCTTCAATGGGATTGGCAACCCACTACAACTTTTTTTAAAAAAATTCAGCATGCTTGGGATTTACATAGATCTATACTAGAAAAAAAAAAACAATTTAGAATAGATCTAAATTAATCGACCATGCAAACTCTTCAACTTTTCGATGACTCAGAGCATTAGTGGACCCCATGCTATTTACAGTTATGTGATGAATGTCTCTATACAATCTGAGCTGCAGGCAAACAGTTAAATACACAGATAAAACACATTCCCATACACATTAAATGGGTTTACACAGCTCTACCAAACTTTTTTTTTAGATTAGGTATGTAGGTATGTGGGATATTCTCTGTTAACACTACAGAGTACACACGTGTAGGTATGGGCCAGATTGATGGCGCTTCGAGCGCCATGCATGGTCACGACCATCTATCTGGCCCATATCATATGCGGCCATCCCTGTTTTCGAGCGGGATTGTCCCTTGCTTTGCATGGAGACCACGAGGGACCAAGGAGGATGCTGCACATTGATTTTCCGTTCAATCGACGAAGCTGGAGAACAGCATGGTGACGTTATCACGCTGCGCTGGAGGATTTATCAATTGAATGGGTATCAGCCCATGTATGGCCAGCCTTATTGTCCCATTTTATCTATTGTTTGCCATGACCTTCTGTCTTACATGCCTGAGAATACTTCTCTAATTTCTGTGCTGTTTGTTGTCAGCTCATGGGAATGGAGGTTCTACTAAACCAAGCTTAGGCTCCATGATAAATATTTCCCTGAAGTATACATATTAGGTTAATTATCTTGAAACCATTCATCACTTGCTCCAGAGAATCTCTCTGAATTATTTTATAAATTATTCCTTTGTTTATCTTACTATATGTCACAAACCAGCGGACGTGGACCCTTTGTGTCACCAGTCCTACCTACTCTAAGGCTTTGTTTCCATTGTACGCCGGGACCCCTACGCTAAGCGTATACGCTAAGCAGGGGTCCCGACGTATCCTATAGACTCAGCCTGCCGGCGGATGGTCTGTTTAGACATCCGCCGGTGTACAGGCTGAACGTACTCGACTATGTTCAGCCTGACAGCGGCGGATCGGGTCGGCGCAATGAAGACAGACCCGTCCGCCGAGCAGGTAAGTCTATCTGCTACGTCGGGGACCCCCGCTAAGCGTGTACGCTTAGCGGAGGGCTCCCGACGTAATGGAAACAAGCCCTAAGGGTGTTGTCTAAGTGAACCCACTCGTTCTTCACAATACCCCTGAAGGTGGGTATAGACTTTGCCAAGGGAAACACCAGGTCCCTACCTCTTGATGAAGAGTAGACACACGAAGCAGCTGGTGCAGAGGACACCAGGGAGAGGTACCAGATACACAGGCATTGTCAGAAGGTTGGGTCAAAACCAGGGGCAACCAGGCAGGACCAAGGGATAAGGCAATAGTGTCATCAGGCAGGCAAAGGATCAGGGCTTGCGGCACAAGTACAGGTCAGGCAGTTCGCGTTGGCAACAGAAGAGTCAAGGCAGGCAGGCAAGGGTTTCACAGGTAGCAGAGTCTCAGAACATATGCATGAATCAGGAACACAGATAGCAATCACATGTCTTAGGCAGAGACAAAGATGTTAACACTGAGGCATAGTTGAAAGGGCTTTTATATACATGCAGGAAGACCACAATTGGTGAGCAAGGACACATGACCAAACCTTTAAATCAAAGGAAGTGACACACACTGGTCCCCTATGAAGTACTGCAGAAATAGCATGCTGTGACCAGATCCCACAACCGTAATCATTGTTTAACATGGCGCCCAGGGCCACATCGGTAAGTAGGGGGGCAGGAGCGGACAGCAGCCGCAATCACACCATAACAACTTTCATTATGACTTCATCATAAAATTCTTACAGAAGTAGCTGTTCAAACCTCTGTAACATTTTACAGATACACCTGTTGACATAGATGTCTATATATCCCAAGTGCTATTTGGGCAGGCTCTTGAATTAAAGACATCATTGTTTGGCTAGGAAACATGGCTGAGATACATGGGAAGGTGATGTTGATAAAGGAAGCATTTTGTAGGCCAGGAGACAAGGCTGACTACCCTACTTGGGATTTTATTATAGCAAAGGCACTATGATGATAGTTTTATAGTTCATATTGGGATATTTGAAACTTAAGGAAACCGTTGTAAAGTAGTTTTACTTGTATTTCCAGACATTTGTCAGTTGATTACTGTATGGTATACAACTAGATGTTTCTCTGCTATCCATTTAATTCATGGTAGATAGTGATGGCCGAACTGTCTGTTAGGCGGACAGTTTTGCTTTGAACATGGGTGTTTGCACTCCTAGCCAGCAAGCAGTACGGGTGTTCGACCCGCCCCATTCGCCGGCGATCGAGCCGGAGGAAGAATCTTTTCACTAGAAGACTAGCTATAGAAGCTAGTCTTCTAGTGAAAAGCCAGCATCGAAAACCGGAAGTGACATCAGTGACGTTACATCCTCCAAACGGAACCAAAAACTATGCATCCCAGGTACTGGAGGTGATGTCACTGACGTCACTTCCGGTTGTCCCGATTAAAATTCCCAGTCGAGAGGCGGGAATGTGAATCTGCCCACGAACAGGCAGACGTCGGACTTCTTTAAAAGTCTGATCTGCCTGTTCACGGATGGACCTGGCCAAAGTTCGGCCATCACTAATGGTAGATGATCACCTTTAAGCCAGCCATACACAGTCGGATTCCATGGCCGCTCGATCACCTATCCGATCGATTCCGGCGATTCTGGCGGGAATTGCAGGTGTGATCGATCGGCCAATTAAGAGAATCCGATCGCTGCATACCATCTTGTCCAATGGATTCCAGGACGATTCCGTGTCCAATTGTCCACCTCACAAATGGCAACTCCCCCTGATCTGGGCAGAATCGGATCAAAAAGACCAACATGTTGGTTCTTTGTCGGATCCGATTCTGGGCCCCTGAACGATCGGACGTGATCGATCGGACAAGGTGGGCTGCACACGATTCTGGCACGATCGTTTCGCGTGCACGCGCCCGGAATCGATCGGTCCGGAATCCGTCCGGAATCCGACCCGTGTATGGGGGCCTTTAGAGATGGTTGAATTTTTCGTTTAGCTGACTTTGTGAGCTGATTGCAAAGCCCCTGAAAATGGTGTCATCACCAAAATTGCTGGAGATGTTGAGAAGGGTTGTGGGAACATTTGAAAAAAAAAAAGGTTTTCTCTAGCACATGCCGTTTTTGCATATATTAAGATCAAAAACAGAAAGTCAGATTTTTGAGATTTTGACTTGACTTTGAACTTAATTAGTGCAAAAACTGTTTGTGTTAGATCCATACTTTTTTTTGTAGTGTACCCCCAACCCTTCTCTACATCTCCAGCAAGTTTGGTAATGATAGCATGTTCAGGGGCTTTGCAATTAACTCAAAATCGTCAAAATGTTCGAATTAAAAAAAATAATAATTTAACCATGTTTAATCACCTTTTTGTGAAGTTACCCTTAGTATAGCATCATAAGTCTTAGTTTTCACTGTTTCTCTGGTTAGTGAATAACCCCCAACCCCCAATAATCCACACAATTCATATCATTCATAGATCATAAGTTGAAGGGGAGGATGACCATGTAGTGGTAAACCACAAATGTAAACCCAACCTTAACAAGGAATAAGGAACATGTTGGCTTTCTCAAAGTTCTTCAGGGATAGACCTAATATGATTTTTTTTTAAATGTCCTTTTCCCTGCCAATGTAGAACTTTCTTTTTGTAGACTGTAGACTTTCAATTGTAGCCAGTATGTGTCAATGCTGAAGTGTCCCTGCTTCCTCTCATGATTGACAGGCAAAATTATAGAGCAATGCCTTGTCTGCCAACATGTAAGAATTATTATGTGTATAGGCACAGGTGAAAGCAGTGGAGCTCTACTCATGCCATGTGTTTAAATACATTTATTGTACAGTAAATTCTGCACAAGCAAGACAGAGTTGGAATCTGTACAATAGACTTCAGTTTCTTCATAATGTGCTGTCTCATTATTACAAAACATTAATATCTTTTATATAATTTCCCCTCCATTGGTATTTCTCCAGACCTCTAAACTGATGAAGCTTCCATTCTGACAAGATGAAAAATGCAATAGTCTAAACTTTACCAGCATGAATTCCAGCACAGATTAAGTCGAAGGTTCAGCGAGGCGGCAGGGTATAAAAACGAGTGTTAGTTCTGCTGCAGTCACTCGCCTTGTCAGAAAATGATATGATTAAATGTGTCAGTCTGCTACCATGTCTGCTTTTAAAATTACCTGGGTACTTTGTGTAATCCTGAAAATGTGCATTAGAGCGAAGATACAGTACTGTGTAATTTTGGGCTCACTGTTGAAAACTCTGTTGGAAAAAAAAATGCTTTTCTATTGTAGTTTTTAATTCCACCAACTCAGAACAATTGTCATCTGGTATATTTTAGGGAGAAAATAAAAAAGTAAAGAAATGCACGAATGTAAGGCTGCTGGCAGCAGATTGTGTAGGTTTTTCCAAGGTACAATGTCTAAGTGGGGGACAAGTCTTCTCCAGAGCTCTCGATGGTGGATGGTGTTGATCGTGAATATTCAAATCACAAATTTTTATTGAGAATATCGATTTTGAGAATTCGTGAAGATCTCAAATATAGTTTAAGTCTTCATAATCACAAATATTGTGCATGAAGCCGGTCTCCTAGTGAAAGACCGGATCGAGAACAGGAAGTGATGTAAGTGACGTCACATCCGGCTTCCATAACCAGGAACTATGCGTTCCATGTACCGAATGTGACCTCACTGACGTCACTTACGGGTTTTCCGAAAATTCCCCGCCTAGAGGTGTAGAGTTTGAATCTGTCCGCGAATTGGCGGACTTCTTTAAAAGTCTGATCAGCCCATTCCACTAGTGATGTTCGGCCATCGCTAGTGATAACGCCATCAGTCTGCACTCAGAGTCCATGGGTCGCGCCACCCCACTTCAAATGAATATCTGGGATTTTACCAGCCCGGACTGTATGGCAAACAACTGGGTCTTATCCAGGTAATGTGTACTATTGTGGCTGCAGGCACAACAATATAAACGGTGGGGGAAGGCCAGCCTGAGGATAACTCTCCAGCCCAGTTGCTCCATTTGGCGCCTGCTCCTCTGGACTGAACCTGCCTTGCTGGACCTCAGCTTTATACCCTCCTGTCACCAGAGCCTCATGGGATGTAGAGTTCAAGAGGGAACAGCACATGACCTAGTTTGTGTGGCTACACTACAAGGTCATGCAGGTCATGTACCTTGCGTTATGGGTTTTCCATAAATGAGATCTATTTACTGCATGTGAGTAATTTCAAACTTTCTGTTATATTTCAGAACTTTACAGAAGTTTATTGGGTGTTTATGGTTTTTAACAGCACTGTAGAGCTGTTAAAGTAATATATTTTACCAATATACAGTAACACAGAACAGAAGAAAAAAAAACACAGGATGCTATAACAGCTAAATCATTAACCAATCAAATTCCATTGATTCCCCAACAAAGCCACAGACACAACCTCATCAAAAAAAAAAATATTCTATTTGTTATTTCACACGTCTGAAATAAATATGGATCACTGAAGTCTTTTACTGCTAAACTTTCAAATAAAACGGCACACTTAATTGCATGTAATATATCGTAACATTTAGTCTGTAATATTAAGTTATAAAATGCCTTGCAGATATATTGCAAAGCCATTCACAGTCCTCCCTATAGGCTCAGATCTGTCAGTACAGGCTTATCTATTCATTGTATTAAAAACTTAAACAGTTTAGTCAGTTATATATAGTTGTCATCTGATTTAAATTGATTTAAATACATTTTGAAATAACCTGAAGCGGCTATTCTGTTTGACAGCAAGACAAGATCATCAGTACATCACTAAAGATTCACATAGTGCTGAAAATGGCATTAGCTCAAAGATAATAATACATTTAAGACATTGGGTACTCAGCTGAATTTAATGTAGGCCTCACGACAGCTTTATAAAGACCATTTTGGAAGCGTACTTTTGCATACCACATAAAATATGAAATCAATCAAGAGATTACTGGTTTAAAGAAATAATTCACCCACCAAAGTAACTAAAAGTAAAGTAACTAAAACTCATGAGACCCTAATGGCTGATTAAAACTGGAAGTGATAACTTATATAGAACTGTTTAAATCAATGAGCTGCCTCTCTGTTTCTTTTGAAAAAATTGGTTAATTGGAAAAACTTGGCACCTACGTTTTTTCGCTTCTGTTTTTGTTTTTTATTGAGTTGGAAAGGTCTCTCAATTGATGAACAAACTAAGGTCTTACTGTGGCAGGCGCAGCACTATGTGCCTTGTGCGCTTTGGCATTAGAAGAATTGCCAGACTGTATTACTCTGTAATTCCTCTAGTGCCGTCCTAAAAAAAGTATTAGGTTTAAAGAGCACACCTTCTTGCAGAAATAACTTCTTTTAATAACTTTTTTTTTCTACATATAACATTGCTGCTTGTGCAGCGAACAGTCCATGCATAAAACAAGTGATGAATGAAAAATCATAAAATGGCGGATCAACAGTTCAATCTTGTTAACATGAAATGGTGGATTGCTTTGGTCAGCAGCTTGCAGCTTTAGCACTTAGATTCAGCATAAGCATGAATATGGGCTCTGTATGAGTTATGCATGAGGTGCATGAGATTCTGCTAGAGATACTGTATGAGCATGAAGCTGGGTATGAAGCATTAAGTATGAAGCATGAAGCATGAAGATGGAACTTTTTGGCCTCTGTACTTCTATAAGAACACTCTCTCTGTCTTTCTCTGAATGACTCTAGCAAGGTCTGCTGGGAAATTTACCTCACAGATTATTTAAAGGTTTTAGTGTTTACAGATATATGTTGCCCTAGCAACCGGACAGGTCTTGGTTGGCCAGCTATACTTACAATGTACAACCTATAATGAAATGAGCATAATAGTGCTTCGCTCAGTTTTGAACTCCAGTAAAGTAAGTGCTTCATGGCAGGGCTGTTTCTAGCATTTTGGGGGCCCTATGCAACAATTTTGCCTCTGGACCCTTGTTGACAGGGGGGGGGGGGG
>CM070041.1:15339813-15375703 GCA_036250615.1 Ptychadena robeensis
CCCCCCCCACCCCCAGAAGGTCTCCGTGTGTCACACAGCGATGCGGCGGTTGTGCCCGATCCCGGCACTGGCACAGTTTGATCAGCGATCAGACTGTGCCCGAACTGAGATTGGGCAAACCGGCAAGGAGGTTAACAAAAATAGCCAAAACAACACCCCCCCCAAAAAAAGAAGAAGAAGGATGGAGGGAATTCAACAAACATCCGTACAACCCTAATCTATACTGGAAATAATGTTGAAGAATTGCTCCACAGCCTTTTCATAATGTTCGCTCAAGTCAAAGCAGTTGCCATTTGTAATCCTGGAACATGAATTTTGTTTTTATCAATCAGCTGCTTTCATGTAACTGGATTACAATGAATGGTCATTAGATGACAATAGATAATTGTTTTAGATGCAAAAAACAGAACTCCAGAGACATGTGATGGAAGCATTGAGAAGTCAGTGACGTTTCCCTTTTCAAGTCTCTCTGCAATCAGCAGAAGAGGAACTACTTCCGAACTGAACCTAGAGTTTACTCATTGTAGGAAAGGTTAATTTAATTATTTTTTACAGATAATATAATGTGAGGTTTGACTGCAAGGAACAAATAGGTGAGTATAGATCTGCTTGCAATGCTTCCACTGTCTGGTGAAAAATATGTTCTATGTTTTTTCAATTAGATCAAGCATAAGACTATAAGTCTTAAGAGCAGAGGCACGATAGTCAGGCCTGCTGGCCAACTTCAGAGCTGTTGCAACTGGCCAAGAGGTGATAAGGCGGGGGGGGGGCTGACACATACAGAAAGTGAGAAAGAAGTGTTTGAGGAGCAGCCAGCAGAAAGTATATGTTATAATGGATACTATAAATGACAAGGAGCCTTTTTGTCCTGTAAATGTTGTGTATAACTTTATAAACTCTATTGTTATTAAGGTTTCATTTTGTATTGTATGAACTTATTGGAGCATAACATATGTTTTATGAAAGTAAAATTTTTTAAAAATTCAATAAAAATATCTTAGCAATAAAGGTATATTTTGCCTTGTTCAGCCATAGCATACAGATTATGACTGTGTGCTAGCGCTGGTATATTTTACAATTTATACATTCTTGGTTTACAAATGTGTACCATGAAAGGCATAAAAAATATGGCAAGAAATGTACAAAGAGACCTAAAATTCCCAGTGTCATCTCCCTACTCACTTACCATCTGCTGCTATCAGTGTCCACTGCATAGGGGTGACTTGGGGCCATCTGCATCTTAGTTACAATTAAATAATGATGATATAAACATCATAGACCTTTCTATTACATGAGATTATTACTAAACTAAGAGAGATTAGAGGTTAACTATAAAAAAATAAGAGACTTTGAAAGTGCCAAGTTATTTGAGGAGAAAGAATAAAAATGTAGGGGTTTTTCTTCTACACTCTGTCTGACACGGGACTTCACTTATGGAAGATCAAAGTGTCTTTTTGATCTGGGCAATGTATAATCCTGTATGAAATGGATTTCACCATGTGTAGTACTTTTCAATCTATATTGAAAGACTGAATATAAATACGGTAATATTGGCAGATTTTCAAGGTGTACACAACCTTTCCCAAGAGAACAAACCCAAACAATAGCAAAAAGGAAAAAATACTACCTGATGGGCCCCCTTGTTTAGAAAACATTCCACAGATCTGCAGTCACACTATAACCTGACAATTCTTGCATCAATTAAACCCATTAACATGTTATAGATTGTGTGAAAAAATTTCTATTACACCTTTCCATAATGACCTACTAATCCCCAACTGACTCCTACTGGTAGATTAACTATATCTGTGGTGTTTAATTCAATTCAACCGGACTTGCTGTGTTTTGCTGATCATCCGAGTGGCCTTATTACTGTAAATTTATACTTTGGAGTATAGCTCCAATCCACATAATCTGTTAACCAGCATCACGTATGAACCTTATGGAGGTGCTGCCCCCAAAGTTTCCGGCTATTAATCGCCCGGGAAGTGAGTAGATGGTCATAGTGACAGGAGATACATACCCGGGGGAGAAGGGACTCACCCAGGGTGCCAATCTCCCTAGGACCACTCCTGGTGTTACTACATTAGCATGACTGGAGCTGTGAGGTGTTTTCAACCTATCCAGAGAGAGATGGTAAAACAGCATTGTATGTGGCAGACAATACATGTTCATTGTAAAAGGTTTATTAAGTGATTTCAATTTAAGTTTCAGAGAAATTTAAGTACATAGCAACTTAGCCGCAATAGGTGGAAATATTATTTTAAGAAGTATGATTTTACGAAGGATAGCTTTGAGTTTTACATTTGAAATAAAGAAAATTTATGGATAGATTGGTATTTTTGGGTTATCGCCTTCAGTGTTGAGTTGCATATGGTATATTCCAGTTTGCGTAATTCCATAAATATATAAAGGCATATTCTAAATTTGATTAGACTGTATTGTGTGGCCTTACATCGTGCATAGATATTCGCAATGTTTCCCGAAACAGCTTTACATCTTTTCAGATCTCTTGTTTGAACTTAGCTGACCTTGCCATTGTGGGTAATAGTGTTGACTGAGAACATTCGAAATTCGAACATATTCAACAAATATCCGACATTCGCATAATATTTCGCGAATGTGTGCTCGATTATTCGCAATGGCGGATATTTGTCATATTATGCTTCAACGTTGTTTATCGGCATACATCACACATATTTGAGCGCATTACCAATGTATACAAGCAATACCTATTGGCTAAGATCACAGAATGAAGAAAAGAAGCTGTAAAGCTGGTTCACCAATCTTTGCGCAGCGTGCGATGTAAGGCAATATAATACAGTAGAATCTAATTTTGCTAATTTCGAAGGTCCCTATATATATTTGCGAAAATTACGCGAACTGGAATTGACCATATGCCGATCAACACTAATGTGTAATGTGCATCGCAAACAAGCGCAAAGTGTGCCGGTAAACCAAGTTGAAGCAAAATATTCGCCATTGCGGATATCCGGCACAACATTCGCAAAATATTGCGAAATGTTGAATAGCTAATATTCTATGAATATATATTCAAATTTTAAATATTTAAGCCCAACACTAATTGCCTTTCTATGTATAAGGGATGAGCCTAATTTATCCTTGAAAATACATAAATAAAACCCTTATTATTAAGATGAAACCAATATCACTTGGCCACACAAATCATTTATTTCTAATAAATATACATCTATACATCATCATGTTGATTGCTGTGCCATAATTTGTTGTAATACTGTCTGATCATATGTATTTGTATATTTGTTTTTTTAAGTTTAATTATTAAATGCATATTATATGTTTTGAGATAACTCACCTTGACTTACGTGGCCTTAAAAGTCCCCCTGCCCCTAGTTTATCCAGGGGGAATTCGTTGGATGATATCTGTCATCCTAAAAAATTTTGATGTTATTTCTAATAAAGTTGTTTGTTCCTTTTTAATGTTTATGAACAGGAAAACTTGACCATCAGTAATACCTTAAACCTCTTCCTTTCCAAGTAAATATTCCTTCCATATATACTTCCCTGATTTTTTCTCCCACTAAATATCATTTTGACCTTTCTATACATTGTTAAACCTCACCATTATTTTATACATAACGTTCAACTTTGTAATATGAATTTGCCATGATGTCAGATCAATTGTGCTAAAGAGCTCCTGAAAGATCTTTTTTTTTTCCCCTAAAAATTCTAAGCTGGAATTGACTGCATTTGAAGTCTGAGAAAATGGCCACAGTTTGAATTCATGAATGAATTTCCTCTGATCAAATAGTATCCAGCTGCTGCCATTCCCAAAAGTGTCGACGGAATCAATAGACTTCTTGGCTGCATATTTCATTCAAGTAAAACTGTCCAAGAAAGATTTTCTTCCAGTGGAAATATTCATGGCTTACATTAGCAAGTGATGAGCTGCATAAAAATACTGAAGGGTGGATAAAAGGGTTCGTGTAATGCTACTTTCACTTAAGAAATGGCATCTTCTGCTGCTTTTCAATGTATACAATGTTCAAAATGTACAGAACAATGGGGGACATTTGTAACATCCTATAGAAATTAAAAAGCAAAAGAGTAACAAAAAAAAGAAAGAATAAGAACTCCTACATGGATAAATACACAATACCGGTATTGCTGACCACCTCCTACAAATTCTGTCTCTATCTGATCTTAATACACTTTGAGTCACTGACCCAGAACAAGAATAAGGATTAAAAAGTTAAAAACCTTGATCAGCATAACTGTTCTACTGTTCCACTTCAGTGCCTCCTAAAATATTGAGGTTTCTTCATCAGGGTAAGTGCTTTATTTATGAAAAAGAAGGAAAGAAAGATAGATAGATAGATAGATAGATAGATAGATAGATAGATAGATAGATAGATAGGATAAGATAGATAGATAGATAGAGAGATAGAGAGTAGAGACGAGTGGAGAGAAGAGATAGATAGAAAGGGAAAGAAGGGAAAGAAGGGCAGGAGAGGAAAGGAAAGAGAAAGGAAGGAGGAAGGAAGGAAGGAAGGAAGAGGAAGATAGGAAGGGAAGGAAGGAGGAGGAAGGAGGAGGGAAGGAAGGAAGGAAGGAAGGAAGGAAGGAAGGAAGGAAGGAAGGTGAATTATTACTAGTAATTACTAATTAATATGTTTTCTACCATTCCAGCAAACGTGAAAAACTCTACATGTTAAAGATCTTTTAAGCACAGATCACTTTTTATTTAGTTATGTTTTTTTTAAAATCAAATTTATATCAAAGTAAAGTGAAAATGAAGGTTGTGACTATGAGCAATTGCTAGTAGTAATCCAATTTAGCCTAAGGCTACGTTTCCACGGCGTTATGGGATGCACCGATTATTGACAGAGATGTCAACGCATCCATACATATGCATGGCTTCCTGTCCGCCTGTTTCAATGGCATTGAACGGGTCCACCAGACCACTCGGCCAACGGAAACAGGAGGCGCAGGAAGTAATGCATATGTATGAGATGCGTTGACATCCCTGTCAAGGCTTGCAGTTAACACAGGGGGTATCAGCGCATTCCATAACACCATGGAAGCATAGCCTCAACTTTTATGATGCTGTGATTATGGTGTGCTGTGTATTGACTATCTTAAAGAAAAAGAATAATCTTATCCACTTTAAAATGATAAAAAAAGGTGAAAAAGGATGTGCTGTGAATACTTTTCTGGATGCACCGTAGATCTGCTAAAAAAATAAATAAATGCATATTGTTTTAATTCATGTTTCCTGTCACCTAATCTCTAAACTGAGTTGTAAGGCCTGGTTTACACCTCTCTGTTTTACATCCGTTGGCATGTGTTTTTAAGTGACAGGCCCATTAGATGTAATGCTCAACATACTTTGCCTAAGGCATATAGAAAACAAGAGGTGTACACCAGACCTCAATGCAATATTCAAGATATAGCAGCATAGTAATAAACAGGGGTGCACATAAGGATACTCTGGTACTCAACAGGGGCCAAAAACTGGCTATGCGTACCTGCATTATTGTTTAAAGTTAATAAGTGTACTAACAACTTGGAGGCACTTTGTGTCTGGGCGGCCGCAGCTAAATGTAAAATGTAATATGAATTACTACGAAAGGTTGCAGTGAGGGGTGGGAAATTGGGAATGTAAATTAATAATCTCCCCAAAAAAGACTTCTAAGGGTGTTGGAGATCTGGGGGGTTAAAGTCAGAGTAGGCATATGTAAGGGTATAATCTGACAAGAGAAAAGCACTGTGTATCAGCTGGAATATGACTATGAAAGGATGACATTTGGACTGCAGGTAGTCTCAGGGGTTAGTTACTAACCCAGAAAATGTCAGGTTTGTACTACTGAGATATGAGATCTAGGGGTTGTACTGTGAGAGTTACATTTGACCCAAAGCCAGCTGGTGACCTGTGGATGGAGACAGCTAATTGTAAGCTAAATAAGGAACAGGGAGGTCCATCTGCAGCAGAATCTACCATGCAGGAAGCTGGTGCAAAGAATGGTGAGGAAGACAGTGAGAAAGACCACATACATATGTGAGTACCAAACACCAACTCCTGGTACTCATCTGAGGAGCTCACTAAAAAAGTTATGTGCACCCCCTGTAATAAATGAGGCTGTGAGCATTTCGGTAGGATAAAGTAGACCCAGTGAAAACTGTTTCAGAAAAGGGTCCGAAACATCTTGGTAGTGTTGCATAGTAAATAATTGGGATGCAGGTGAGTTTTGAACAGGCAGTATCCCCTTTAATGCACAGCTTGTACCAATGATACTAATTTTTGTGAAGTTACACTGTAAAGGATCACTTTTTAAACTGACAGTTCCCTTTCACCTTCACTATGAAATGTATACCAACTTTGATTAACTGAGTTTAATGTTGAAACCACATCTTGTAGTATTCTTTTATTATGCTGATGGTAAAAAGCATAACAAGTGTAGGGTTGCCCGAGGCAACCACCGGAGCAACCAGGTCCTTTTCCCCAACTCTGACACGCTGGTAAAATTTTTCAACTAGCAGATTTTGTGAGCTGATTAAAAAGCCTATGAAAATGATATCATCACCAAAATTGCTGGAGATGTAGAGAAGGGTTGTGGGAACATTTGATGAAAAAATCTTTGCTCTAGCACATGTAGTTTTCGCATAAATTAGGTTCAAAATGAAAGTCAAAATTAAAATGTTTCTAATTTTTTTCTTGACGTTATGCAAAAACTATATTTGTTAGAGCAATATTTTTTTAAGTATACATTGCCCTTCTCTACATCTCCAGCAAGTTTGGTGATGATACCATACTCAGGGGCTTTGCAATTAGCTCGAAATGGTCGAATCTCTATTGCACACAAGCAATAAGGTCCACACAGCTGGTTAGGGGGAATAACTTAACTAGAGTATACACAAGTCAACAGGGGCTAAAATCCACACACACTAACCAGCTGCTCAAAGGATTCAGCTGATGGCTATCTTACCCAGGGTAGCAGGGGAAAGCAGAAGTAGTCCAGTGGTCAGAAAAGCCAAATGGATCCAGGGAAGGTGGAGAGGGGAGGAATCCTGTGTCTCATCCTGACTCTAGACACCTGTTGGAAACCGCAACTTTCCGCTCGGGCAGGATGATTAAAGGACTGCCCTGGTCCAAAAGGGATGCCTTTCATTCGCCACGGATGAGGGTTGTTAGCCCGGGCATTGCAGAGTGGACCAGCGGGGGGACTTAGAAGGAGATGGGAGCACTTGCTCATAGGTAAGTGGCAAATTCAGTGGCTGGAACAGACTAACCAACTAAACACCAGAGGGATTCAAAACAGGGAATGTATAACCTCTTCCCAGTGGTAGGGAGTTTACAGTCTCTGTGCAGAGTAGGGAATCAAAATAGCGGGAATAAAAAAATTACCTCGCCCCCTGGCAGTTGCTGTACAGAAAGTATCTTTTTCTTAAAGCTATATACACACCCATTATACACATGTCATGGCCTGACTAGGAATTACATCTATACAACACTCTTTATACTACACTATACAATAGGTATTTACAAGATTTCAATTTATTTCAAAGTTTCTGCTCCACTGTTGGTGATTTCCTGCATGTTGACAATGCTCTTTGCCTATATATTACCAGAAATGGCGGTTTCAATATAAAGACATTATGCTCCGACCCTCTATCCGGGGCATTTTTTTTCATGCAGAGATGGATTCACAGATAGTATAAGTACCATATGTAATATCTATGCAAATTTCTATAATGGAATCCGTCGAAGTCTTGTGTTCCGTTATCAGAAATCACACCTATTACCCAATCTGAAGAGATGGCATGCAAGCAGCAATGAGAGAATGTCATGGAAATTTCTGTCCTTTCTGCACAGTTCACAAAGTGCATGCTGAACATTTCTACACAGTCATTAGTTAGAATTACCTGCCTTTGCTCTTTCCATGGGCATAACATGAATCTTCACCTCTAATCTTTAGAAAATAATTTCTCATGTGAGCAGTCATTTTATTGTTTAATTCCATTTATTTATTACAGATTTTTTATCATTTTAATTCCTTACATAATTCTCAGAGATTTGTTTTGATCCCATTGTGATGTGGGGAGAATTTAGGATGAAAAAAATTAGCTTTAAGATGTCTGAATGTCTCCCTTGAGGATGCTGTGAGATTTACTGCTTAAAATTAGCAGCTACAATGAGCTTGAGCAGACATCAGCAGACATCTAGCTTGTATGTATAGAGAAGAGGGGGCCTTTGTCGAAAGTCAATTTTAAAAAACATGCATTTGTTCTAATAAATGTAAATATTTTGCACCATTTATTACCAATCAGAGATTACAGAAGAATCAGACAAACCAGAAATGGTACCATCTGTGATCAGACATTTTATGGAGGTCCAATTTATGCTGTGTCTTCATTCAGACCATTCAGACCTGTTTTCAGGTTGGCTGCCAAGATTTAGATAACCTGAAAACAACACTACGCCTCTGTGTGCAGAATTTGCATACAATGTGCGGACAGTTAGTTGACAGATGTCAATCACCGGCAACCATCCCCATGTTATTCCTATAGATGGACCCCCTAAGAGATCACCCCCTGTGACACGTTTCATTAATTAGTCGCTACGAATAAGTTTTTTATGAATGAAACAAATTAGAGGGGGTGATCCCTAAGGGTGTGACTATGTGTGCTGTACCATGTCTGGATTTTAAAAAATTTTATGCTGGAGTATGACACTTCTTTCTTCACTATTGAAAGTTATCATGCATGGGTACACGCATAAAGCACTAAAATGTTAACCAGTTTTCCAGTGTGGCTCGAGGTAAATTTCACACACCAAAAAAGCAGTTATCTGGAGCAATACTCAGGGTAGATGACCTGCTCCAGGAGATCCCACGGTGTCCTTCTGCTATGTTGGCAAGGGATCGCTGCTGCCTGGGACGTGGGCAGCCCCAATGTCTTCAGTTTCACTGATGATGTTAAAGACATTGGGGCCCCAGGCATCCCAGGAAGTCCACAGGGACACATGGGCATGCTGCCTACTCCTATTTTATCTCACAGTTACTTTTATACAATGTTTGAACAAAACAGTGATTCCGAAATGTAGGAATCAGCGTTTGCTACTGCAACACAGTGAGCGTCTGGTGCACATGTTAAAGCGGACCTACCACCAGGAATCTATGTTTTCATGAATGGCACCTGAAGTGCCAGGGAGGAATGCATTGAAAAAAAACGGGGGGTGGGAAACCAAACCAACAAACGCCAATAAACAAAACAAACAAACCGTCCTTAAAAACTTCCCTGTAATGAGCAATTTATTAATAAAATCAGCCATGGCCTCCTCTTCACTGTCCTGTTTATGGGAGAGCAACCCGCGGCAGTTATTCGCAAAACAAACACGCGATTTTTCCAGTGAGCTGCTTTGGCCATAGGAAAACACTGAACGCCCCCCGTTGTTCCACCCAGTGGCCACCCGCGATATTGCAAAACACACACAGTGTGTTGGATGTTTACACTGAAAATATAGCGTGCTGCTTTTTTGTTGAACGGTATCGGGGTTCCTGCTCTCTCCATGTAACCCAGGAAGTGAAACAGGATTAGGTGTCTGCTGATTAATATACTAATATGGTTGCTCATTAACATAGGTACGTTTTTTGGGGTTTTTACTGGCATTCACGTCCCTATTATGTGGCATATTCTAGTGCCATTAAGAGGATGAAAGATTATTTGGTGGTAGGGTCGCTTTAATGGGTAATGCTCTTTAACCTTCCGATAGCGTTGCTTGACGTGCTAGTTACCTGGTCTGGTCACTTGCTTAATGCACTATGTGGGTAGCTGACGAGAGGGAGACCGTCATGAGCTCAGTATTCCTCCAGTGTCTCACTTGCGTTGTGAGTGTGCTGTGTCTGTGTGTTTGCGAGTGTTATGGAAGCAAGGCTGTGAGAACCTCTCTTCAAAGCTAATCTGGCGAAATGAATGTCCCGATTGCATATGAATATCGCAATTTGCACATGAATGTCCCGCGAACCCCCCCCCGCCGCGCAGGGGACATTCATTGTGCACATTGGGTCATTCAATATGCAAATCGGAATATCAGTGGAACAACTGGAATATCAGTGGAACAAATGGAAATATCACCCATTGCCATTGCATTGGAAAAATAAAAGGGATAACTTTATCCAATACAATTCAAAACAAAAACAAAATAAAAATTTTATTATGAACAAACATGAAATATTGTTTTGGAAAAAAATCAATAAAATACTGTTTTGCGAAATCGTTTCATACCAATATAGTATTCAAGCGATTTAAGCATTCAAATGATACATTTCATAATTTTTTTTGATGTAGCTTTTTTTATAATATAATTGAAGTGTTTTCAATACATTTATTATAGTCAGGATTTGCTATGTAGAACCCTGTTTACGGACAGATTTTTTGAAGGTTAAAGCGACATACCACAAAAAAAATCCATTAAGTCGATGTGCGCTTCTGGTACAGAAATCTGGACCTCAGCAGTGCGCTAGGGAGGTTAAAAACTAAAATTTAGTAAATGTACACAAACAGTGTAAATGTATGTGCATGATTGTGTGTTTTTATTTAACCTCCCTTGCAGTATGCCCATGTCACAGTACTCTGCTGGTTTTTCCCACCTCTGTGATTCAGAATCACCCCAGGCTCGCAGAGGATAGATAAGTATGCCCTATCCCAGCTCAGAGTGAGTTTGTTTTGTAAATATCACTTTAACCTCTCTAGTGGTAATTCCATAGTGTGGCTTGGAGTAGATTTTCATGACCAAAGAGGTTATCCCGAGCTGGACTTGGAATTACTTTGCTGATGCAGATGAACCACTGACATGCTCCTGTGATGTCTGTACAGCCTCTTCTTTCTGCCTGTGATGATTGCCATTGGATCATTGGAAAATGCCTTGTGATGCAAAGTTTTGGCACTATTCAAAAAACTACATTTAAAGAACCCTCAACTATAGATGTTGAAAGTGTTTAGTAGCCAGGCTAAGTATGAATAGATGAACTGGAGAGGTTTATTTACTTTTTAAAACCAAATAGCTTTGAACCATATTCTCTTTGCTCTACAAATTGATGTCCATAGCACTTCTAGATGTAGAACACATAGACACAAGTTTTTCATCAAATGTCTTTCTTGCAGCCAATTTTAATGCCAAAGTATGAACACCTCAAACCAAATCAACAGGCCAAATATAATTAACCTTTTTGATAAATAAATGAATCAATATTTAAAATGCCGTTATGTGAACTTTTAAAAAAAAAATTGAGCAGGAGCATAAAAAAACAAAAAAATGACATCCAACTACATTTTCAAATGTTCTATGTTTTGGTATTATTATTATTGTCAAGACAATTGTGAGGATAATGTGAAAAAGTACTTATTTACCCTGCCACTTAAGAAAAAAGGCTGCGTAACCAAGGCAACCAGCTCATAAAAGTCCTGAGCATTCCACCTCTAAAAGCTTTTATGAATGTGTTCAGTGCTATAGGTAAGACACATCATTTAATTGCTAATTGCACCCAATGTATATTAAGACTGCTTTGCTAATTTTTGCAGGCACTCAAAAGGCGAAGAGGCTAATAATGTATTAGTTACAAGCCATTCCCATGGTATGGAATACAGGAAAGGAAAAGGGGGGTCCCTTCAAAGGCAACCTTGAGAGGACGCACATTTATAAATATGAATTATGAACATCTGTAGACATTTTTTAATCTTCATTGTACCCTGTTGGAAAAAGGTCCTGCTCCACATATGTCGAGCTATTGAATATGCTAATAGAATGCTGCATAACCATTTTTCCTGCTAGACATTACCTGCTGATGCCCTGATTAGATTAAAGTTGCCTATGACTCTCCCGTTCTGTTAGGTTTTTGCTATGGCTCCCAATACACAGAGCGGAATAATAGTGCTGCTTGGCGAATGCATTGTTTATGCTGCTTATTGGAAATTCAGTAGGTCAGCTTCATGACTGACTTCTTATTTGTTATGCTGAGAAGGCATGGATTTAATAGACGGAATCTTTTTAAGGGCTAGGTAGCTTGGTCTGCCCTGATAATTTATTTTATTCTATGCAATTGGCTGTGGCTGTAAATTTACCAATGACAATCCATAAAGCACCCATTGTGTATAGACCAAAAACTCCATTTACCATAATAATTACGTGGATAGGACGATAAAAATGTGTTCTACAAATTTTTCAATTATGTTGACTTGTTGCTGTTTATATATATATATAAAGCTTTGCTCTAGGGAAATTATACTAAAACTTGCATTGCGTTCACTACCCCTCTGCAAGGGTTAACAACTAGGGGTTCAGGTAACAATATTAACTTATTTTTTTTAGTATTCTGCCTACTTTTCACTGCTGTCCCTCTATGGCCAGGACTATAGAATCCTCTCAGTTCAATTCTTCTTCTACGATGCAGTCATTAGCCATCACTGCCAAAGGTCACCAAGAGGCTCTATTTGAGGGAGTTACGTTCAGTCTTATAGAAGAGGAGGTGTCAAGGGAGTGTAGATTCAGGTACATAAATCTCTTAAGCCCCTAAGCCCTAAACAAGCACTTATCCTTAACTGCAAGGTGGGGGACTTTGTCCTGGGGTTCAAAGTTTATGTTAACACTAGTTTGAGATTACACAGAATGGTTGGCTGTATCCAATGGGTATGTTTATTTTTCACTTTATGTCCTGTGTCTGCCTCTTGAAAGGAGTTATGCAAATATCAAAATGGGTTTATGGGTGGATTTCAGGCAGAAATTATTTTGTTTAGTTCTAGGTCAGCCGTCAGCAAACTTTTTCAGCCCCCAGCCCTCACACAGGAAGGAAGTTAGAGCAACTGAAATCCTTGCTGTGGGTCTTTGTCAGGTTTCTGGCCCCTAAAATACAAAAAAGAAAGGACATTCAGTATACATAATGCTCCACATTCGGGCAGGAAAGGATGTGGGCTTAAGGCTGCCATACACACCCCGAGTAGGTCAGACAGACCTACTCCGATATGCACCGGAATGCAAACGTGATGACGTCATCACGTTTGCACCCCGGTGCATTATGGGGCCCCTTCAGTCGGCCGGCACCCTTTGTGTGCCGGCATTAGCTTCAATGAAGACGCCGGTCTTCATTGAAGCTAATGCCATTGGCTTCCATCGGCCAGAGATTATCGGATATGTCCGTTCTCTGGCCAGCCGAGCTGTGGGGCGACAGGGACCTGTCGCCCCATGTGGGCACATGCCGATTAGCGGCCGATTTTTCCACTGACCAACAACGCCCGTCGGTCAGGTGAAAAATCGGCTGCTTATCAGCATGTGTATGGCAGGCATAAGTTTGATTTCACTGCACACATTTTAAGTACACTGTTCACAGTTTTAAAAACTGCAGAAGGTTAGATTAAGCTTTGCATTTACAGATTCTGCCAAACTACTCTAGTACTCTTAATTTGTAACAGGTGTTACACTATCAATGCACTGGCATTCTAGGCACTCCTGACTCCTCTTCCAATACCTTAAAGATGTATAAAAAAAGAACATTTTGATGGTGCTCTCACTGTTGTTTCTCTCCTTTTACAAAGTGAAAGAAAAACACATGACCATGGTAGTTCCATTGCCCATAAATAGTGATGCCCTAACATCGGCCATGTCTGTCCACAAACAGGCGGATCGAACATTTAGAAAAGTCCGACATCCGCCTGTTCGTGGGGAAAATTTAAATTCACCACTAGAGATGGTCGAACTTTGTGAGCTGATTGCAAAGCTTCATCATCACCATTCATCATCATCTTCAACAAAGGTATCATCACCAAAATTGCCGGGTTGTGGAAACATTTTTCAAAAAAAACTATTGCTCTAGCACATGTAGTTTTTGCATAAATTAAGTTAAAAATCAAAGTTGAAATTCCGATTTTCAAAAATTTTACTTGACTTTGAACTTTATTTGTGAAAAAAATATTTGTGTTAGAGACATAATTTATTTTTTGTAGTATACCCCCATCCCTTCTCTACATCTCACACAAACAAATTTTTTACCATCTCTATTCACCACCTGTTTGCAGGGAATTTGAATCGGAAGTGACTTCAGTGACGCCAGTATCTGAAACACACAGTTCCCTATTCCGATTACTGGATGTGAAATCACTTCCGGTTTTAAAGCCAATTTGTTTTGGTAGAGAGCAGGTTTCTTTACCCTGTTTCTAGTGAAAATATTCTTCCTCTGGCTGGATCTCTCTGCTCCTGATGTGGCCGGCGGAAGTACAATAATCTTCTTCTAGCCTGCACACGTGGCGGGTCAAACAACCCAAACCATCTAAGACTCTTCAGATTTACCACCCAAAACCACCACCACTGGCACTATCTTCCTTCAAAGACCCCAACAGCCAGAGCCACTATTATGAATACACCAACACAAACATAATGTATATAAACAACCAGGAGGGTGGGAATTTCACACACCAATGCCATGTCACAACTGACTGAAACCTCACCCTTCCCTAACCAATGACCTGGTCACATCAACTCACCACCACCACTTTGCTTTCTGTCTCTCTTACATCTCTGTCATGCAGGCCCTACGCTTCACTTTTTTGTTTTTTTCTGTCAGCTCAAGGACTTTCTGTTAGCTCCTGAACATTGAAAAGCAGTCAATCACAGCTCTGTTCTTTCAGCCCCTTCTGTGTACTAGAACCACTGCTGCTAACGGGGAGGGGGGGGGGGGGGCTAGCTCAATGCAGGGTTTATGTCTAAGGTGGGCACTTGTGTCAGGACTGATTCACACTGAAGGGATGCACTCAGGTTCTGGCAGAGTGTCCCTGCAGTGTGTGCATTGTTGTTCATTGCATTTTCCCATCCTTTCAAATGAATGGGGAGGAAATCATACTGAAGTGGTCCACAATGCACAGACTGCACTGAATTTGTGAGATGGTTGCAAAGCCCATTGAACATGCTTTCATCGCCAAAATTACTGGAGATGTAAGAAAGGGCTGTGGGATCACTGGAAAAAAAGTATTGTTTTAGCTTATGTATCCTTTGCATAAATGAAGTTCAAAGTCAAACTTGAATGTGACTTTTAATCAAACTTATGCAAAAACAATTTGTGCTAAATCAATACTCTCTTCTTTATAGTATACCCTTAACCCCATGCTCAGGGGCTTTATAAACTCACAAAGTTGAACAAGTTGATTAAAAAAATAATAATAAATCGACGATCTCTACAAATGAATGGCATTTATGATATTCTTGACATATTGAATGACCTGGCCTGAACATGACCTATGAGGAGTTGGACAGCTGTAACTTTTACAAAACAACAAACAAATTTAATTACAATTAACAAAATACACTAAATCAAAATACAAGCCAAAATTAAATAACATTTACTTAATTTTCTTGTGAATTTTGGTCTAAAAAAATTTACTCCCTGATAAGGAGGGGAACCAGTAAGAGAAATGTTGCCTAACTACGTGAGCTATTGGGAAAAGGAGATTCTGGAAGGTGGAATCAGTTGCGGAGATGGTAACATAGGTCAAAGGAAGGAAGATCCTTTTGGATTGAACATTCTCTCCCTCTCTAATTTTCCAGTGCCTAACATCTCATTTTAAATATTAGCCCTGATCCATAGCAGTTATAAAGAACCTCCCACACAACAAATACATTTGACTCATGACCATTTGAGTCTTTGGCAGTGTACATAAAGTTAAGCACATTTGCTTAATCAAGCTGGTTTGCATTTTTGGCATTACAGGGCCAATGTACATTTATGACATACATTTCCCTCTCGTATCTTGTTTTTTATACATTTATGAAATAACTAAAATTGTGCAAATGTGAACTCCTTGTCTACTAAATTCTCCTGTAAACTGCTCTCCTCTGTCATTTTGTTGCAGACAGCTAAGCAGTGTCAGCACAGAGTACATTAAATTAGCAGGAAAACTGATCAGAACTCCCAAAACTAAACTAGATGGAAGCAGAAGTGAAGGGAGTTTCCAGACGGTGTTGATTGCCGAGCTGCTGACTCATTCTGCTCTTCTTGGCACAGGCCATGTCGTCTGATTGTCTTTGTTTTGTGCTGGTGCGACATAAGAATTTCAACAACTTTTGTTCATACAGGGTGGCCAAAAATGATAATATGAATAGATATATATAAAAGATAACAGAAGAAGCACAGGGAAAATTAATAGCAAACTTCCTAAGGAAGATGACAACCAGAAGGGCGAGATGCAGCTGACACATGCCATGCTAAGTATTGTTTTGCTGTACATTTTGTTTTATACATACAGGGAGCGCAGAATTATTAGGCAAATTAGTATTTTGACCACATCATCCTCTTTATGCATGTTGTCTTACTCCAAGCTGTATAGGCTCGAAAGCCTACTACCAATTAAGCAGTTTAGGTGATTAGGTGATGTGCATCTCTGTAATGAGAAGGGGTGTGGTCTTATGACATCAACACCCTATATTAGGTGTGCATAATTATTAGGCAACTTCCTTTCCTTTGGCAAAATGGGTCAAAAGAAGGACTTGACAGGCTTAGAAAAGTCAAAAATAGTGAGATATCTTGCAGAGGGATGCAGCACTCTTAAAATTGCAAAGCTTCTGAAGCGTGATCATCGAACAATCAAGCGTTTCATTCAAAATAGTCAACAGGGTCACAAGAAGCGTGTGGAAAAACAAATGCGCAAAGTAACTGCCCATGAACTGAGAAAAGTCAAGCATGCAGCTGCCAAGATGCCAAGATGCCACTTGCCACCAGTTTGGCCATATTTCAGAGCTGCACTGGAGGCCCAAAAGCACAAGTGTGCAATACTCAAGACAGAAAGGCTGAAAGACGACCACCACTGAACAAGACACACAAGCTGAAACGTCAAGACTGGGCCAAGAAATATCTCAAGACTGATTTTTCTAAGGTTTTTTGGACTGATGAAATGAGAGTTGGTCTTGATGGGCCAATGGATGTGCACGTGGCTGGCATTGGTAAAGGGCAGAGAGCTCCATTCCTACTCAGACGCCAGCAAGGTGGAGGTGTAGTACTGGTTTGGCTGGTATCATCAAAGATGAGCTTGTGGGGGCCGTTTCGGGTTGAGGATGGAGTCAAGCTCAACTCCCAGTCCTACGGGCCAGTTTCTGGAAGACACCTCTTCAAGCGTGGTACAGGAAGAAGTCTGCATCCTTCAAGAAAACATGATTTTCAAGCAGGACAATGCTCCATCACACGCGTCCAAGCGTGGCTGGCAAGAAAGGTATAAAAGAGAAAAACTAATGACATGTCCGTCCTTGTTCACCTGATCTGACCCCATGAGAACCTGTGGTCCATCATCAAATGTGTGATTTCAAGGAGGGAAACAGTACACTCTCTGAAACCAGTGTCCTGGGAGGGCTGTGGTTTGCTGGCACGCAATGTTGATGGTGACAGATCAAAACACTGACAGAATCCATGGATGGCAGGCTTTTGAGTGTCTTGCAAAAAAGGTGGCTATATTGGTCACTGATTTGTTTTTTGTTTTGTTTTTGAATGTCAGAAAGTATATTTGTGACTGTTGAGTGTTTAATTTGTTTTCATCACATGAAAAAAATAAATACTTGAAATGGGTATAAATTTGTTTTTTGTTAAGTTGCCTAATAATTATGCACAGTAATATTCACCTGCCGCACTAGATATCCCCCTAAAAAGCTAAAACTAAAACAAACTAAAAACTACTTCCAAAAATATTCAGCTTTATATTAAGAGTTTTTTGACGTTCATTGAGAACATTGGTTGTTTCAATATAAAATTATTCCTCAAAAATACCACTTGCCTAATAATTCTGCACTCCCTGTATAAATCACCTGCTTTATAGTGATGGTGCTGACAGTTTGCATTCCTTTTAGCTGGCAAACAGTACAGGTGGTTGACCCGCCCGTTCGCCGGCAAGAAGAAGCTTATTATTCTTGCACTGGCAGGATCAGGAGCAGTGAGATCCTGGAGGAAGAATCTTTTTACTAGAGAGCGTCTGGTAATCTGAACAAGAAACCATGCGTTCCATGTACCAGTTTTCCTGATTCAAATTTGAATCTCCCCGCGAACAGACGAATGATGTTCGGCCATCACTCTTGCTGTTTAAAGTTTACCATAAAGAAAGGAAACCACCTTACCCTTCCTAGATCTAACAATTGAACTAACTCACAACGGCCACTTCAACACGACTCTATTCCGGAAACCTACTTCCGGGAACACACTCCTACATGCAACCAGTGCTCACCCTGTGGCACTGGTCCGTTCAATCCCATATTCTCAATACTTAAGAGTCCGGCGCAATTGCTCTACGGACTCTGAGTTTGAGATCAAGGCCAAAGAACTCCAACTACGCCTGGCCGCCAGAGGTTACAGTAAGCGCAACTTAAAATATGCCTTTAAACAGGCTTAACAACATCAGAGAACATCTCTCATATACCCAAACAAACCTAGACCCGCTAGGTTGACCAATAACACCTGTGTTATTCTCACGTACTCCGCTCAACATGAGAACATCAGAGCCATCCTGAACAAATTTTGGCCCTTGCTGCAAACCGACAACACGGTGACCAAATTTCGCACCTAAACCTGAAATAACCTTTAGAAGGTCACAATTGTTGAAAGACCAACTGGTCAACAGCCATTATGTTCAACCACATGAGGAAACAGACGAACCAGGTCTCCACAGATGTGGAACCTGTCCTCAATGTAATTGGGTAACTGAGGGCACCAAACTAGACCTACCTAATGGAACTGCTCTTAGAATTAGAACCCATATCAAATGTAGAACCCCCGCGGTTGTTTACTTGATGAAGTGCAACTGTGGGGCGTTCTACATAGGTAAGACTAAACGAGAGTTCCGAATTCGCATTCGTGAACACCTGGGCTATATCACCAATGGTAACCTAACCATGCCAATTGCTAGGCATGTCGCCTTTCACCATAATTATGACCCAAACGTTATCTCCTTTTCTGTACTGACACACATACCTTCCAATATCAGAGGCGGTAACATAGATACCATCTTGTTACAATGCGAACAAAGATGGATCTATGTACTCAGCGCCACCAAACATCCAGGCCTCAATGATGCAGTTTCCTACAAACCTTTTCTACCTGACTAAATCATTGACTCTTCTGTTTTAAACACATTCATGTTACCAACCATCTTTCCTCCCTATTTGTTCTTGGTTATTCCCTTGCATCTTTCAGATTTACTTGTAGTTACTAAGACGAGGCTCCCCAGTCCCTCCTTCTAGGAGGGCTCTTGAGCAATACTAGGGGTGCCACAAGACTGCCTCTTATATACATCGACCATCTGCTGGTTACCCGACCAAAGTGCCACATTTATAGCCATTTTTTCTACCACCCATGAAGTGATATGTAAGTACCCATATTGCCTATGTATATAAACTGTGTATATATAACCCTGAGATACTTATGGATTCATATCCCTATAACTCTTTAGAACCAACTAATTGAAATTAATTGTTTTATTATTACCACACATTATGATGCGAATGTCTTAATATGATGTTTTTGGAGTTAAAACTATATTGAACCAATTGTACATTACACTATGATAATTGAAACCATACCACCATGCTGCTATAATGACTTAGGTCCAATATGTATGATTAAATGCGACATAGACATGTGTAATTATAAGATTATATAACCATGCATTGATGTACCAAAATATATGATACCCTGTGAATTGCAATTGTCACCAACTGTGTATTGTACTCACACTTGTATATTGTTTGTTATGCTCAGATCAATAGTCCCCACTATCTCCCTGAGGAAGCCCCTTGGGGCGAAACGCGTCAGAGAATCAATGGACCACTGATTGATCACAACAAGACTGAGTTGTGGGAAAAATATTTTTGGCTATATTGTTGTTTTGTCTTCATGTGTGTTTTTATTGATGCCGAAAAGTGTTGTGGACCCTGTGTGGTACCATTAACTGCCGACTTTTTAGATCAGACATTGATGGTCCTTCAGTACTATTTAATAAAGACCCTTTTTATACCAATATCTAATGCGTTTGCCTGCAATTGCCAGCTCTAGTAGGTTCCGTTTTTCTACGGACCAGGGTGGATCTTTATATCCACCTAACCAGGGATATTCTTTCTTTTCAGAAAGGAAACAGCTTTAACTGTCCATACATTATTCAGATTGCTCAATCTACAAATCAAACTAGAGGATGAAAATGGTGTCCATCAATGCAGCTACATACTTCAGTAGAACTATTACAATAAAAAAAAGAAAAATGTTTAGATTTACAGTCCAGAGACATGGGCAAACTAAGGCCCGCGGGCCAAAACTGCCCCCTAAGTCTCTTAAATTGGCTCTTTGTGACCTTGGTGTCAAGACACTCTGGCTATCCTCATTCTCTGCAATAATTGAATATAACACCACAATCTTGGTTTCCAAGATGAGTGTATTTATCACCTTTTAGAAACCAAGATTGGTTCAAATCAAACTACTATGATTAGGTTATAACCATACACTTAATCTCACATTTTTTTCTAAATCTCTTACCTCTTGCCCCCTCTGCCCAATGTCCTCGTGCCCTAGAATTACACCTACTTGCTATTTCTCCTGAAGAAGCGATTTATTGCAAAACGCGTCGAGAAGCAAAAAAACTTACATGTTTTGCACATGGATAGACACAATTGTATGTGATTATTAGTGATGGCCGAACATCGGCCAGGACTGTCCGCGAACGGGCGGGTCGGACTTCTAAAGACGTCCGCCGTCCGCCTGTTCACGGACACATTCAAATTCCCCGCCTCTAGGCGGGGAATTTGAATCGAAAAAAACGGATGTGACGTCAGTGACGTCACATCCGGTCCCTGGAACGCATACTGGAACGCATAGTTCCTGGTTCCGTGAGCCGGATGTGACGTCACTGACGTCACTTCCTGCTCCGACCCTTTTTTTCACTAGGAGACCGGCTTTATGCCCGGTCTTCTAGTGAAAAGATTCTTCCTCCGGCACGATCACACAGGTTGTGATCCTGCCGGAGGAAGAATAGAGATCATCTTCTCACTGGCAAACTGAGCAGGTCGAACACCCGCACTGCTCGCCGGCGAGAAGATGGGCGAACATCCATGTTCGCCACCGAACTGTCCGCCTTGCGGACAGTTCGGCCATCACTAGTGATTATGGACTTTATTAAAATTATGGACTTTATTCAATGAATTATCTTTCATACTCAATGTAACCACTTTGATGCCTTAAAAATCCCTTTACCCGCCCCCACAATTTTGTTGGAGTGGGAACATTCACATACATACAGGTATATAAAGGTTCTTCATATACAGGTATGTAAAGTCTTCTTCTACTATCACCTCAATCAGTCAAGTGTGTCTTGAGAAAACATTTGTTTTTTCTTACAATATTTATGTCCTTGTAACTTTTTGTGTATAAATGTGAGCTTCTAAAACCAGAATTGTATTAGCCTGAAGAAGGGATCTGCGATATCCCGAAAGCTTGCTTCTCTAATGACTTCAGTTAGCCAATAAACGGTATCACTTGAACTCCAAACTCTCTATAAACACATATGCAAAAATTATATAGTGTTCACTGTGTTTATTCCATACATATCCAAGTTTATTGCATATTCTTCTTCTTGAGTGTTATATTTTAACTACATCCTGCTTTTCTTCTGTCATCTGGAGAATAAATCAGTTTTATATTGGAATTTTCCTAGATTTATCTTATCATAAACCATGATGAATTGAGTTCTAAAAATGCAAATTGATTTTTATTTTTTAATTAAATCACATATGGCATCTGACATTTTGTAAGATCACGAATGATATTTAGGAGCATTCTTGTATTTAATCATTTGTATGATTTCTTTAAAAAGCAAATATATTGATTAATTACTAAAGTTTTGTCTTTTTTTCAAACATTGGAATAACATTTCCTTTCTTGCAGTAACATCAGAAGTCACAATTGGAGTATGGTAATTTTTGTAAATGGAAAGTCAAGGCTCTAAAATTCTGCTATTTAAATGAATGCATAAAGTGATTTATGAAATGTGTTGTCTTCAATTATATAATTTGTTTCTGTTTTGAATGATGAAGTTGTAAAAAATATTTTGAAATTGTGTATTTTTAAAGTACTATAGCTGCCTTTGATAACACATTACAATTGGGTACCTCGAAATGCTTAAGGCCTACACTGTTGTTCAATTGTTAACAACCAACGATGGTGACTGTGTGTGATTACCATCAAAGAAAGCTCATAAAAGAGAGAAATGTTTACTTAATGAAGGGAAGTACCAGAGAAAGATAAATACGGTGTATACTCAGCTAGCAACCAAATCAAGTATAAGCTGACCCCTGCTTTTTGATCAGGTTGTTGGGTCTCCTTTACAGTGGCAGCCTTTTGTACTCCTTTGCATATAGGTATCTTCATTTTGCTGCTTGGTTTGTCCGCATTGATTTCACATTTACACATTTAAATACTATTTTGAAAAAATAATTCAGCCTTGTGTTAAAGCTGAAACAGTATGAGTCACTCATGGTAAAATAATTGGTTTAAAAAGATGAAACCAGGAAGACATCTAAAACCCTCTTTCACACCATGTCCATCAAGCACAGAGATTAGAATCCTTCAGACTTACCATGGATCCCATAAGTAAACATGCAATGGCTGGAGTGGTGAGTGGTGAGAGTATTCATAACTGTTTCACTTTGACTGACTTAACTAATTGTGATGTCAGTTGGTGGCAAATCCTATCTAGAGGCTTAAGTGGCAAAAGAAGGGATAATAGAATGATTGATAAGTTTCAATATTGCTAAATAGCGTAAAACATTTTCAACATTAACTAATGGGATTTATATTATAACTAACTGATGAGTGTGCATCAAAGTGTTCGAGTGTTTGGGTGTTCAGTCAAAACTAGTGTTAAGCGGCATATGGTATATTCAAGTTTGCGTAATTACACAAAAATATAAGGCAACATTCAAAATTCGATTGGACTGTATTCTATTGCCTTGTATCGTGCATGGCTGTCAGCAATGTTTCGCAAAGATTCATGATCCAGCTTTATAGCTTCTCTTCTTCATTCTGTGCTCTTAGCCAGTAGAAGCACTGTGCGTATTGTGCGTATCCATTCACAATGTGCACAAATATGTGCAATGCATGCCGGTTTACATGTTGAAGAATAATATGACAAATATCCACCATTAAGAATATCCAAGCACACTCTAAGGGCAGGTGAGCTGATGCTCTAAAACATTATATGCCAGTGCCTGCAGGTGAGCTGATGCTCTAAAATATAAAATGCAAGTGCATGCAGGTGAGATGATGCTCTAAAATATAAGATGCAAGTGCATGCAGGTAAGCTGATGCTCTAAAACATTATATGCCATAGCTTGCAGGTGAGCTGATGCTGTAAAACATTAGATGCAAATGCATGCAGGTGAGCAGATGCTGTAAAACATTATATGCCCATGCCTGCAGGTGACCTGACACTCTTAAACATGATATGAGATTGCCTCCAGTTGAGCTGATGCTCTAAAACATAACATGCAATTGCACGCTGTTCAGTGCACCCTATACAAAAATTTGAGTTGAGGGTCTGCACTTCATCTGACCCTATAAAAAAATTGCTAGTGCAAGGAATATATACACTCTGGATGATGAGGAGGAGAAAACAAGAGTGAACCACATACCTTGTGTGGTCCATTTTAAAGTCCATTAAAAATGAAGTCCATATGAAAATATTTTGAAATTGCCTTTATCAGCTCCGCTCTTCTATGGTGGAGTTAAGAAATCTGAAGCAATCCAGGCCTTGTTAATTTTTATCTGAGTCAACGTGTCGGCATTGCCAGTGGATTGTGGTCTCGCTATAACCCTGCATCATCTCCTTCCCCATTACATTGTCTGCCACATTCAGAGCATCCTCCTTAATTGTCATCAGTGATCTTTTAAGTAGACACAGAAGTGGAATAGTTACACTGATGAAAGCACAATCACCATTATTCATCTTTGTGGATTCATAAATTTTTTTTTTTAAATTTCACTTAAGTCTGACATTCATGCCCACTCCTCGCTTGTGAATAGTGGCAGTTGACTGGAAAGGTGACAACCATGTTGCAGCTGGTATTCCACAATTGCCTCTGCGTCTCACAAAGCCTGGACAACATGTAGAAAGTAAAGTCGCTGAACTGGAATCCGCAAGCACTGCAGCAGTGTTGACAGACCGGCTGAAGCTGTGGATGACTTTCTGAAATGGACAGGCATGCGGCGCACCTTCACTAGTAACTCTTTCAAATTGGGGTACGTTCAGAAACGGCTGAACAACTACGTTTAAAACATGAGCTATGCATTGAATGAGGGTCAGGTTGCCGAGCTCCAAAGCTGCCACTAAGTTAGAGCCATTGTTAGCCACAACCATGCCTGATTATAGGTTGAGTGGCGAGAGCTGATAACTTATACCCTGCCAAATCTCTGCGGTGGTGTTCTGTTTGTTCCCCAAGCAGATGAGCTTCAGCACAGCCTGTTGGAGCTTCCTCACAGCAGTTTTAAACTGCTCCTAGGTAGCGACTGATGTCTGACTGCTGTTAGAGGTGGAAATTGAGCAGGAGGTGGCAGAGGAGATGTGGAGGTTGGAGCCAGTAGCATAGCTGTTGGTGGAGACCCGGATGGATGTAGGGCCTGCAATCCTGGGTGTGAGTAGCACCTGTACTATGCCAGGGTAAAACTCACTCCCGACCTCCACAACATTCATCCAGTGTGTGGTCAGGGAAATGTAGCATCCCTGGGCACCAGCACTTGTCCTTGTGTCCATAGTGAGGTGGAACTTCCCAGGAACTGCGTTGGTCAGGGCATGGTACATTGCTTTTTTCTCTGGTACACTGGCAGCATGCACAGTTTCCTTGCGCCCAGGGCCACAGCCTCTGCGTGCACAATCAGCATCATGCCCACTACCCTGTCCCTTATTGCTCACCTTCTTCATATTACAAACCAATGTCCAAAAAAGGTAAAAGAATATTGGCAGTAAATTTACCCCAGTCAGATAATTTTGGGGGGAAAATCCAGAATTTTTTATGATGTCTGACTCAGTAAATTGGGCCCATGTGAATGAATGCGCAATGCAGCAACTTTTTATTTTTTAAACACTTCTGTTGGCAAAGACAAATTACTAGATTTGTTTCCAGTCAATTTGACACATACAGATACATTTTTTTAACAGTTCAGAATTTTTCTGGTGTCTGACTGACACACAAAAGGCCCTAATAAAACCAGTAGCTTGCCCTTTGTCAATGGATGTGTAATGTAGCAATGTAGCAACTTTTTATTTTTTTTTAACACGTTTGGTGGCAAAAAAACTACCAGAATTTTTTCCTGCCAATTTGCCAGTCAGATTTTTTAGACAGTCCAGAATTTTCTGGTGTCTTACTGACACACAAATTGCCCCAACAAAACCAGTGGCTTGGCCCATGTAAATGGATGCGCAATGCAGCAACTTTTGGTGGCAAGCAGAATTACCAGAATTTTTCCAGTCAATTTTCCATGGTCAGATTATTATTATTTTACAGACTGAACAGGGGCAGTACAGGTGCTATATAGCACCCGATCATGTGTTCCAGCCAGTCAATCACTATAATACCAGCACCTGAGATGGCTACTGGCATTTCAGTGAGGGCAGCACTTACCTGCCTCTTGATTGGCTATCTCTGACCCCCGAAATGTGCCGGGCGGAGACCAAATGGTATAGGTGGGGAACAGCACCCAATACACTCTGGGTAAAGCACAGGAGGTTAAAGAAGAAGCACCAGGTCAAAGGTCAGGAGGGTTACAGACCACACGCCTACACCCTCCCCAAAACAGTTCCCTGTTCAAGTGGAGTTAGCTGATTAAAATAGAGCCATGTGTGAGAAGGGATGGTCCTCTAGAAATAGGCTGGTCAGTTAGATAACCATAGAAGTTAACTTCCACAATTTCAGGGACTTTTATAAGCCAGAATGTGTTTCTTTTTTTTGTAAGGGTGAACCATTTACTGTCATAGGTTCCTGTAATGTGATGCCATTAGGTCTCCATGATTCAAAGAACTGAAAACCAGGGGGGGTCAATGGACAGGTAGGTTGTGAGGGAAAGGGCTAGATGATGTTGGACATCCTCCTGGCAGAAATTAAGATGTGCTTTATGTGTCCTTTTATGCTATGTTAAAGCAATAGCAGTACATAGACGGCACCTGTATAACAAAGCAAGAAAAAAGTAAGACTGGATTAATAATTTAGCTAGATTTTTCCATATATATATATATATATATACAGTTCAATAGAGGATATCCAGGACAGAATATCAATGTATTATTTTAAGAAAAGCTGCTAAACTTACAAATATTAAAATTTGTTTTTTATTACATTATTAAATGACTGCATGCTGGGGCATTTTCTTTTGTGGCCTAGATATGGATTTTTAGATGTATAATATTTGATATCCAGTGGTTACTGATAAACTTGTATACTGTCTGATGGTTTATGTACAGGTATGTACTATATTTGTGTTTATTTTTTCTTTCCTCTTACCCACAGGCTATTTGCTTGACATTTTTGCAACAGGTTCTGTGCACCTATCGCCAAACTGTGGGCTGTAAAATGTTATGATTTGTTTTTCTTTCTTGCATCTTATGCTGTACCTAGATTGCTAAAGGAAATATTGAATGTGCTTTCTTTACACTTTTGTGCACAGTTTCCAGTTAAACTCTCAAAACCATCGCTGTCTCTCCAGCTGTCAGATTCGATCTATTTTTTTTAAAATAATCATGGATTCTGTTCACTGGCTGCCCCTTCTTCCTACAATATTATATTACTAACAGCCTGATTTATTTAATGTGTCAGTGAATCCTAAATGTATATTGTCGAAACAGGCTTCTATATAACAATGCCTATTACTATGTTCAGTTATTAAAAAAAAAAAAAAAACGAAAATGTTCTGTAAAGAGATAATCATGACATTAACTTGGTCATCCTCATTGCTAATGACTAGTGTTGAGTGGCATATGGTATATTTGAGTTCGCATAATTTTGCGAATATATAAAAGCATATTCGAAATTTTTATTGTGAATATCGGCAGTTTGCAAAGATCTTAAATATAGTGCTATGTTTGCGTAATCGTGAATATTCAAGATTTTTTGCATTAGTTCATGGAATTACCATGCAAAATGCACATGTACAACATTGCCTTAAAAGTCCCTCCCATCGGTGACCAGGGCTTGTTCCCTGAGTCACACTGGGTGCAACCTCTCACTTTTTTTTTTGCACATGTACAAGTGCCGATTTCAGCAATGAAGGTAATAATGACTGGATATTAGAGATGGTCGAATTGTTTTTCAAAAATTCAACCATTTCGAGCCCCTTAGCATGGTATCATCACCAAACTTGCTGGAGATGTAGATAAGGGTTGGGGGTATACTACAAAAAAGAAAGTATGTCTCTAACACAAATAGTTTTTGCACAAATGAAGTTCAAAGTCAAGTAAAAATTTCGAAAATCTGAATTTTGACTTTATGCAAAAATGTCATGTGCTAGAGCAAAACATTTTTTTTCTAATGTTCCCACAACCCTTCTCTACATTTCCAGAAATGTTGGTGATGATACCTTGTTCAGGGGCTTTGCAATCAGCTCACAAAGTTAACAAGTCGACCATCTCTACTGGATATCACAAATTTTCTAATTTATTGCGAATATTATATATAAATAGTCACTGGGAAATAGAGCCTAAGCCCATTAACCCAGATCCATAAATTCCCCCTGAAAGAGTCAGGGGCTAGGGGCTGACACTGCAACAATACCTTATTTAGGTTCGATGTGGGGTACCCTTTTGACCCCCCGTTCCCTGGCAGGGACCTGGCTTGGGCCCCGGATGGCCACATCCTTACTTGGCTTACTAAGCCTCTCTTGGCTACTATTCTGGGTTCTATGGAATTAATCACGCTCTTGCATACCCCTGATTAAATTTTCTTAAAACAAAACGTGTGTCGGGTTGGGAGTTATGTTATCCATCCATGTGTAGGACCATTACCAGATCTTTGTACTATTGTCCTATATATTTGTAACCTCATGTCAAGTCTATCACTGTTTTTAGGGCCTTCGGCGCATTATTGATGTTTTACTGTAATAAACTATTTTGAATTTTACTTATATATCTGTTTACCTTAAATACCCCCCTTATTTGGAGCCTTTAAAGTCCCCTAGCCCCTGACTCTTTCAGAGGGAATTTATGGATCTGGGTAAATGGGCTTAGGCTCTATTTCCCATGACTATTTATATATAGTATTTTGGGATGCTGGCTCCCATGCCTTGAGAATAGTATTCTTTGTTGTTATTGCGAATATTAGACAAAAATTTTTTTGCATTTTTTAATAAGAATATTGCCTATGCTGCTCATCACTATTTACCAGATAGCTAAATACCTTTTGATGTTGATGCTTTCTATGGGTTTAAGTGTGTGAACACCCCTGAATTTTTTGGGCATATTTCAAGTGAAGGGTGTAGCATATAAAGATATGTTAAATAAGTATGAACCTTCAAATGTGTGGTAACAGTTCAGCAAAGGTCCTTCTTTGACTGTGCTGCTGAGTAAAAATCCAAAATCTGTATCTCCAAATATGATAAGTCTAACAAACTCTAATCATTTCCTTTTTCATAATATCGAGGTGTGGTTATAGAGGTGACTGGCAACATTCTAATTCATAACAGTCAACACAAGATTTCAGCAAAGAATGACAGGTATATTTTTTATTTATCAGATATTACAAAACATTTCCATTTTCATAGTATATTTAAAAAGCAAAATAGAACAAAAATTGGTTGCTTGTGGAAGTTTACATTTCTAAAATTAGCTTGCATTTGAATTTAAAATTAAACTGTGTTTTGCCTGTTTGTGGGCAAAGATAGAAGGTTATTTTAGTGCACACCTACCTAACAAAACATATTTTTCCTTCACTTTCATCTGGAAATGGGATCAGAAGCCCTATGAAACCTCCAAGTCACTTTAAGCAGAGCTTGGTCAGGCCAGACCAATCACTAAGCACCAGTTTGGTTACCTAAGTAGAGGAGTTCTAAAGCAGCTAAATGGCCCATACCATTTAGGACCTCTCCACAAACAATACTTCTACTGACTAGTGATATTCAAATTTGATATTTTGCAAATAATTCTACTAATATTCACGAATATTCGAGTGTATGACCATGTATTGCAAAAATATATTTACAATAATCGCATCCAGGTTACCTTCAAAATTATGGTCTTTATTTTTGCATTGCGAATATAAAATCGCAATCCATGGTCATAAGCTTCCCAATGCACAATATCTCGAATGTTCGGAATTGAGAATATCCACCGTCATATTCCTAAATTTTGCGAATTCTTGAATAGCCAATATACTATTGACTTTATTTATGCAGTTCCATTTAACTAACATTCATGCATCAAATATACAAATACTTATAAAGCCTGACTCATGATGAATCTTGCTTTCTTCTCCTCAATTGCACAACTAAATCTATGATTATATAACACACTGGCTCTGATTTATTTTGCAAAGAGGGTGTGTAGTGTAATTAGTAAATCAGGCGGGGTGGTGGGGTGTTGTCCTTGATCCTCCTGGCTCCAGCCAGCATGTAAACCAAGCCCCTCCCAGAAGGTGGAAGCTCAGAGAGGATTGATCTGATGAGACAGAAGTATAGGTTCTCTAAAGCATTCATACTGGCATCTTCATAGAAAGACCCAGCTACAGAGAGTTGCAGATCCAGAGGTGTTACCCCTGTGCCAATTTTTCAGTGGGGTGGCACTTCCTAATTCTAAGTATTTCACCAGACCACATGTATGGACCATGTCTGTGTCACAAAGTGAGAGACTGAATTTTCCCTGGTGCTAGACATGCAAATAGCAGTTCTGTGTTACCATAATGCCCTTATCCCTACGGGATGGTTACTCAGTAACGGGACTACACTGCCTTGTTATGTCCATAGGCCTATCCCTTGCCTGTTTAAATTTATAGTATTTGTATACTGTGTTATGACTCCAGTCCCTTTTTGTTGTTGAGTAAAAGCAAAGTTAAAATATACGCACATCTGGCATTTTTTTATTTCTCACACCTGTACAGGTGGGTCCTATCTGCTTGTCTGTTAACATGAACACGTTTTATTGGGGCCATATCTATGGCTAAGCATTGTCACTGGTCATGTTCTGACCACTAAATCACTGATTTCCAGTAGTAGACGATACACAACAGGAAGTGTAATAATGACAAAGGATGTTTATAAAATACACTTTGAATTTAAATTACACTGTACTATGATTCTAGGTGGTTGGGACTGTGGGGATTTTATTTATATAAAGAAATAAGCTTTTAAACCCATCATGGACAAAGCACAGATTTGCTTTTTCCATGCTAAATCAATACAATTAATATTGGAAAAGGCTGAAAGCTAATACATCACCAAGCCATTACCAAGAGACGTCTAAGCCGAGAGGCAAACTGATGAAACATGAGAATTATGATTATGATTGAATCCAAAGTATTAAAAAGGTAGTCATTCTAAAAATATCCCTTTTATGTATTTTAACCTGCCAGGCAGATATTCAGACCTGTTCTCAACCAAAATGTATAGGCTTCAAATAGACAGACATGAGGTTTTTAAAAATATAGGCAGAATTTCTGGGGTTCACAACAAAAGGGGCTAGCATACCCTCTGTCATCAGCACAAAGTTTATATTATTTCCATCCTCCTTAGATTAGTATTAGCCATAAGATAAGTTTTGAACCTCATATTGCTGTGTTGTCAGGAAATTAAAGCAGTGCTGTTGAGAATTGTACCCCCTGCGCCACCCTCCTATCCATGCTGCTGCCGCACACAGTCAAGAAGACTGATAGCAGATGGCGGCATGGGCAGGAGGAGGAGAAGGGGGAACCGACTGTTAGGCATGGGCAGCATGGGCTGGGGGAATTTTTTTGGGGGTACGGCTGCAACCCCCGCACAAAGCAGTCAAAGCAGACTTACAGACGTTAATTTGCAGAGTTAGCCTGCTCTTGCTCCAGCATGACTCTAAAACTGGCAAAATCAATGACTGCTCAGAAGTCCCACTAAATTTACTGTGGGTATTTTGATTTGTTTAAAAGCATTGCATACTTTCACAGCATAAAAATCCCCTCCCAGAAGGTGAAAGCTCAGAGAGGACTGTCCTGATGGGACAGGGGTAGATGGGCGCAAGATTTGTAGCCAGGCCTTGTTCCCTCAAGCATTCATACTGGCATGTGGGCAACACACAGCTTCATAGAAAGACCCAGCTACAGAGCAGTTAATGTTCCAGTGGGGTGAAGCCTTCCACCAATTCTAAGGATCCCACCAGATGGCGTGTATGGACCATGCCTGTGTCCCAAAGTGCACAGACTGCATCTGCCCTGGTACAACACATACAAATACCACACTGCATAATAAGGCGTTAACTGCCTTATTATGTCCATAGGCCTATGCTTTACCTGTTTGTATTTATAGTACCTGTATAGTGTGTTAGGACTCCAGTCATTTTTTGTTGCTGAGTAAAATCAATGTTAACCCCCTCCTATTCCTGTCCCAGCTCGTCTAGCTCTGACCTGTTAGAACTGCAGTGAACAAGCTGGGTTTGTCAGGCAAAGATCGGAGCCACAGGACTGCAAACTCACTGCTCCATGTGGCTCTGATCTAACAAAGAGACAGCTGCAGGGAAATGGATCACTCCCCCCCCCCCCCATGTAATGATGTCACATCGGGGCACGGCGGGGGTTTTAAATAAAAATCATGTTGAATAGTGTTTTTTGCATTGAAAACAATATTCAATATGATTCCCTATGTAAAATACTCACTTGAATAAATAATCCGTTGTCCCCGTGTCCTCCACTTCTTTCTCTCTCCCGATGTGACAGACTGTTGTGGGGACGTCAACACCAAGTTTACAGAACTCAATGTAATACATTGGCTTCAATGTATTACATTGCTCTCCTATGTACCCTGGAAAATGCAGTGCCATCTAGTGGTTGCAGTGCTAATTTACCAGATACAGTGAAGTATTGAAATATTCATTATCTGATACACAAAGCATCTGAACATGTAATTATATTCAGTGTGTCTACCAGACTCTTGTATGGACATACTTTGGAAAATTACAGGCTTACAATGTAAAAAACATTTTTCCATTAAAGTCTATGGTGCGCTTTTGGTACAGAAATCTGTACCTCAGGAGTGCGCTAGGGAGGTTAAACTATACGCACCTTCATTGTCATTGTTTGATTTCTTGAGACTGTACCTGAATACTTTTGATTGGGTGTCTATGGCAGTTTTTTTTTTTATAAAAAATAATGCCTTCTAGCTACAAGTTGTGCACTTATGGCCCTCAATATCAACTCAGTTGCCCGCCAATGCTTTAGGAGCTGACTTCCTGTACTTTAGTTTAGTTCTCATAGCATCTTATGGACTTACAATTTTTATTACCCAATAGGAAGATTGGGACTAGCCCACACCAGTGAGCCCATTGTGAGAAGTATTAAAATGGAAACTTCTCTCTCCTTTATTTAGGCAAAGTTCCGAGACATTCGTTCTTGTTAAGTGTGGTTTCCAGGGCAGGTCAAGGACTCATAATACGTGTTATTTCTGTGGATTTCTCCCCCAACCCACAAGGATATAGTTAACTTAATTTTGAAAAACCACCTGCAACTTCCATCACACCTTTCATAGAAACAAAAAGCACTTTAAAGTCCTTGAAAAAAAAATCTTTGATGTAACATTTGGCTAGTTTATCCTTGTACAGAAATCATACTTTAGCAATTTAGACTGTGTTAACCGCATGTAAATGGAAACTTAAATTATGTCTGAACCTTACCATTTATATGAGAAAACCAAGATTATTACAGCAGTAAAATAAATTGAGCCTGTGCTGTATTTGCATTTTAATGAGGTCAGTAAAACCATCAGATATTTTAATTGCAATTTGTTCTCGATTTCACTGGCACAGAATGGGTCAACCAGTGAACCAGGCATCTATGTGAAGAAAAGTGAGACACTTAAGGAGCCAACCGGATGAAGTTATAACTTGTGATTTATGTTTTACTCTTGCATTATGTTGCTGGAATTGCAGCACTTTGGGCCTATTAGAAGTGGGTTGCTGTTATCACAGTTAATAATACATATATGGTGTATATGGTATGTAATCAGAAAAGCAGGTTACAAGATCATCACAGTTGGCCTGCAAAATCTCTGTTCATATCGTGAAATCAAACACAATATTTTCCTCTAAAGGGGTATGATGGAAAACTTTTTTTTATTTACTGAAGGTTCATATCAAGCAGCGCTGCACTGAAAATAAACTTGTTGGGGAAGTCCTAAGACCAAGCTAACATACAAAGCTCCAGGCTGAAGAGCATACATCTTTTCAGCCCTGTCCCAGCTAGTAGTCCCAGCCAGGCTTTTGGCTGTTGGTGGTCATGCATCATCATAGGCACCAAGTATGTCTTATGAGGCAAATAATATGGTAACTCGACTTGACTTTGAACTTCATTTATACAAAAAAGGCAATACTTTCTCCAGCAAATTTGGCGATGATAACACGTCCGAGGCTTTGCAATTAACTCACAAATTGAGATAGTTGAAGTCTTTTGTCATTAGGTCATACTGCATCTAGCAACCACTATTTAGAAAAGGATTTACAAAGTAAACTATGTAAACTTTTTTTTATTTAATATTTTGTAAGAATGTATTTAGAATTAAGTAAGTAGAATTAATCACCAAAACTACATATTTTCTGGGCATTTTATAATTTTCTGATTTTAAAATATTTTTTTTCCATTGCAGTCTGAATTCACCGCTGATTATCTAAAAACTGCCTAGCTCTACAAATACTGGATGCATTCTTTACATTGTTCACATCTTATGGCCAGGAAAGTTTACTGATCATGTTATTAGCTAAAGATAATCCATGACATCATGTTCTATCGTGTTACTCTTATGAAGTCTTTAAAATGTTCTTTATTTGACCATCTCAACTATCTAATATTTGATTTGGGAGAACACTCTGTGATTCTTGGTCAACTTGAACACAGTTATAGGTGTATATATAGTACCAGCTTTTTGAAGAGGCACCGAGTTCAGGTGAACAGGAAACATGGGATGTCTTATTCTGCCTTAATAAAAGTTGTATTGGATGTAGTGCATGATCTTTTCTTGGACCTAGTAGACCTCCCGGCAAAGATTTGCCTTGAACTTCAGCTCTTGGATCATTTGTTTTCATCCATAGTTCCTTTAAACCCTTGGGTTCCTTCAGAGACTGAAAGGTGTTCTTTGAGGTTTAGCTAAGTGACCTTTGATGGTGCCTTTATGCTTCTAGATCCAAAGCCACATGTCAGAGCCAAAGGCATAGCAGGTTCTTTTAAACCTTTTATAAAGGTATCATTCTCCCTACTTACCCCTTTTAAAATGATTTTCAGGTCTAAGGAAATCCCTTCTAAAATTAATTTACGTGTCCCCTTGGGGTAAAAGAAATGAGAGTAGCTGTCCTACTGTATAGTTTCAATGCTGCCTTACTATAAGGCTGTAATGTGGTCAAGTGTATTACAAGCCTATGTGCAAAGGCACATTTCTCCAGAATTCATCTAGAATAGTAAAATTCCTTAATATTTTGAGAACAACTTGTCTGAGAATTATCTGTAGACTTGCAACTGAAGCTGCTTGTCTGTTTTGCCCACTTTTGTAGTTCAACAATTGCTCCGTGATGTTCCAGTTTTAGAAACACATTTTATAAATAACTTTAAAATATATATATATAAAAGCACTGATATTTATTATTTACTATACTGGTATTTTATTGTTCACGAAATGTATTTTTAAATACTTTTAATTAGTGATGGCCTGTTCGTTGGGAATTTGAATCGAAAAAAGCCCATATCACTGATGTCACTTCCGGTACCTGGAATGCACAGTTTCCAGTTTCTCTATCTGGATATGACTTCACTGACGTCACTTCCGGTTTAAGCCAGTTTTCTTTGACGAGAGACTGGCTTCTCTCTCTCTTATCAAAGTATTCAGCAGAAGAATAGTCACTGGGCAAGTGATCACTCCCAGGCCTACCTCCCACAACCATTTATTCTGGCGTGCGGGCAGTTAGAGAGCAAAATTGCGCACAGTTACCCGACAAGCCCCAGTTTTTCCCTGGCGCAGTTGTTCCAGCAGCAGCATACCTGTGCTAGCGTTCTGGTTGGGTGGATGCTCGCCCCCGCTCCCTGGACCACACCAGCATCACCAGCATACCGTATGGGGAGACTGGCTGTGCTGTTCCTGCATCCGCTACCCATAGCAGTTCCAGAGACACGCAAGTACCAGCCACTCATGGTTTTGTTATCCCCTGCCCTACGTGGGTTGAGACTGCCGGCCTTCCATTAGCACTGGCCTGTTCTTTACAACACTGTTTGTGGACTATAAGTTAGCGTTTTGTTTTGCCTTCCATATATTCGCAAGACCCTTGCTGGGCCTCGGTGTTGAAAAAAAAAATAGCATTGTTAAAGCCACCTCTTGTCATTGTTTTTTTCCTAAATCTTTCAGTATCATATGTGCAATAGTGATGGCGTGAACCCGAAATTTTATGTTCGCGAACGCGAACTTCCGCAAAAGTTTGTGAACCCGGCGAACCGCCATTGACTTCAATGGCCAGGCGAATTTTAAAAAACAAAGGGACCCTTTCTGGCCACAATAGTGTTGGAAAAGTTGTTTCAAGGGGTCTAACACCTGGTCAATGACATGACAGCGGGGAATCCATGGCAAAACTCCCAAGAAAAAAAAAGATTTCTACAATAGTCAATGGGATTTGAACATAAGGGGGGAGCTGGAGAGCACTAAACAACATGGTTGGT
>CM070041.1:15375803-15438170 GCA_036250615.1 Ptychadena robeensis
ATGGTCAGTATGGCAGACACTGGTGGTGATGGTCAGTATGGAGGACACTGGTGGTGAGGGCCAGTGTGGAGGACACTGGGGGAGATAGATATTCCCCATGTATGGATGGGATATTCAGTGAAGACTGCAGATGACACTGAACACTGCCCTAGCTAATGGTTCCCTATGCAGCAGCAGCAGCTCTTTGTTCTAACTCTCTCCTTCTCCAGCAGAATGTGTAATGGCGTCCTGTACTTGATATGTTATAGGGGGTGTGATGGTCCGTGAGGTGGGGGGTGCTCATTTGCTGGATTATGTCTGCTGACTATGACTCACAGGGGTCAAAGTTTCACCAATGTTAAAAGATAGGGGGTGGGTCGAACTCGCCATATGTTTGCGAAAATGCGCGAACGCGAACATGCGATGTTCACCGCGAATAGTTCGCGGGCGAACAGTTCGGTCCATCACTAATGTGCAACTGATTTCTTTTGTCAGGTAAATGTATATCTTGTTTGTGTGTATTTAGATGTCACTATAATCTATATTATTGCAGCAAACTACTACTTCTTGTTACATTGCAGGAGATAGGCTTTAATCCCTTGTCACATTACCCATTTAACTAATGCTCAGCCATTTTTCTTTCCCGCTAAAGCACAGCAGAGTAGTCTCTGCTTATGAACCACATTGATGACGGCCTAGAGCATTTCAGCTGGAAATCGCTGCAAGACTCTCGGTCGCCTGCTTTGATGTTTTAAACTGATACAAGACATGATTAAGGAAGGTCTAATCTCAAAGTTCTCTCTCTCTCTATTTTTTCTGCCTGCTGGAGGCGTACTATGGAAATGAGTCATTACTAAATAATATCTGTGGAAAATCAAAATAAATTAAACAATTACAGCATAACATATTTCTTTCAGTATTCATTTGAAGCTAATTAAGCACAGGAAGAACATTACAGGGGAAGAGAAGGGAAAGTGTCAAAGTTTCTCTTCCAGTTCAGAACTTAGTTCTGCTTGGTTTCCGAGCATCATTGGAGTCTCTGGGACAGAACAGAATCATTTTGCCTAAATAATACTCAGTTGCATTGTGTTGAGCCGGCTTTCCAAAAACTGCTTTCCTGTAAAGAGACTGAGTACATTTCACACTCGAAATGCTGCCATTAATTAGGATAAAAAAGACTCGTGAGACTGGCAGAGAGAAACAAATAATCAGGGGATCCCCTGCAGAGTCCTAATTTGGTTTTCTAAAAATATGACTAATCGTACTAGTATCTTGATATTTTAATTGAAACAAAATCCAAAGTTAATGTGAATGTGAATTGCTTGAACTTTACATATTTCCCACAAGTGAAGACATTAAAGTATCAACATAACACTTACCGGTTATTTTTCATGTGTTTTTGTTTTGGAAGAGGTAGGGTTGTCCATACTGGAGAAATTGTGTGGTTCCGGTGATGATTATCCCTGGTATAGAAAGTGCACATATAGAGAAATTTTTGCAATCATTGTCACATTCAACAAACTGGCATCATATGACTGCAGTCTGGGATCAAGAGTGTTTCCACCTTTATGGGACTTATTTTTTTCACCAAATAGTAAATAGCCAACTATAAACTAAAGAAGTAAACCCCAGGCTTCCCTATGCCCTGGCATTTGAAGATGCCCACGCAAGCCTCCATCACGTTACTATGGACGCAGATGGGTTGCGTCAACATTAGCCTGATGGCCAGCCAGCCCTGTCATAGCCCCATTGCCGCTAAGGCCATCTCGAGCAGTTTAATGCAGGGGTTTTATCGGACAGCGGAGCCTAGGGCTTAAGCAGTAGAATATAAAAAAGTAGTCTATTTTTTTAGAATCAAATTCTGGATTACTCAAGCAATGTTGATGCTGTAAATGGGTGAGTACAGGTGTTGAGCTGGTGATACACACAAGCGGATACCAACACAAACATGGACATCATACCAGATGCTTCATCTTCTGACATGTTTTACCTGAAATAGGCATTATCATACAGGTTATGGAGGACTTCTATGAATAAGCCCATCTGGGGTGAAACATGTCAGAGGTAGGAGCCTCATAGATGGTATCTATGTTTGTTTGGATGTGATTAAACAAAGTAGCTTGAATCCTGAGTGGCTTTAACATGCACTTCAAAGCCAAACTCCAGTTTAAACTTTAAACTGCTTTATCTCGAAGTATGTGTAAAAAATACCATGTTGGCATGTTTTGTAAACATCTAAAAAATTATATATATTTATTATATAATTATTATAATATTTCTCATATAAAGTAATATTTTTAAAAAATAAAAACTAGTTTTGTAATGAGAGTAGTGAAGGAAATCTTCATTAGTGAAGCTGTGGTGACTCATTTCTCCTACATACACTCAGTTAAACATGAAGGACATCTAATGGCACAGCACTGGGAATACATGTTAGAACTCCTCGCATTAGTGCCCAGATAAACAATTACGTCTGATTTCGAAAAATTGCTTCAGTACCTATAAAAACAAGTTTTACTGCTCTCATCTATACCTCTGATCCCTCACTTCCTCCCTGCTCAGTATACATCTGGCTATGACTTTCCCATCATTACTTGCCTTTAATGATGATGTCACATAATGGGGTGGGTATTTATTGTATATTTGTTTCTGTGCATGCAAAACTAGAAGTGACAATACTGAGAATAGTAAGATTAGATGAATCATCAGAGTAAATATGTCAATGGTCAGGGCAAAATGTATAACCAGATTTCAGGAAGATGGTCCAGATGATATGGAAAATTAGTTTAAGGTTGGTTTATTTTCTTGTATACAGCTAATTTTAATTGAATAAAGCTATGGGTTTGACATTTACTTGTATACATTTAAGTTAATCATTTACTAACTGCTCATTTGCTTTAAATTAAGCCTACCTCAATTTTGTTTAATTTGAAAAGGTGATAGTGGACTTGATGATGATGATAATGGTATCCTCTTATGTGTATCACTAGCTCAATCCCATTACTTACTTGTTGCCATACTGACATAAAAAATAGAGAAATAGGAAACGTTTATACTCTACTTTATTCTCAATAGTCTTTCACACAAAATGTGTCTCTTAATGGGCAGTTGTACAAAACACATGAATGTGATGGGCTATTAAAGTAGCTTTTATGGAACACAATTTAACCCCCCTGGTCATCCCATATCTATCAGATTTTTAGTGCCAGAAGTAGTACAAAAATAAAAACAGATTACAGAGCAATTGTACAGAGCAAAATGTAAAATTTTGGCTATTTTGACAACGTTCCCCTGCACATCCCCAGCATCATCAATTACACCAGACAATGAAGGTATAGGAGGTGGTAGCCCATCCAATGTCACTGATAACATCTGGGACATTGGGGCTGCTCACATCCCTGTGAGAAGAGATCCATGGCAGGCATCGCTGGATCATGCCACGAGTAGAGTTTAGAGGGAATATTTAAATTGGGAACTTTTATTGCGAATTTCAGCACTTCGAGAATTCACAAAGATCTTGAATATAGTTCTTTATCTGTGTAATCACAAATAATTACGATTATGGGGAAAGTACCATGCATTGCATTCACAAATGTGCCATTTTCAAAATAATTTTCTTCTATGTGTTGTCTCATATATTGATTACTAGTGATGGCCGAACATCGGCCAGGACTGTCCGCGAACGGGCGGGTCGGACTTCTAAAGACGTGCGCCGTCCACCTGTTCGCAGACAGATTCAAATTCCCCGCCTCTAGGCGGGGAATTTGAATCGGAAAAACCAGATGTGACGTCAGTGGAACGCATAGTTCCTGGTTCCATGAGCCGGATGTGACGTCACTGACGTCACTTCCTGCTCCGACTCGGTTTTTTCACTAGGAGACCGGCTTTATGCCCGGTCTTCTAGTGAAAAGATTCTTCCTCCGGCACGATCACACAGGTTGTGATCCTGCCAGGGGAAGAATAGAGATCCTCTTCTCGCTGGCGAACGGAGCGGGTCGAACACTCGCACTGCTCGCCGGCGAGAAGATGGGCGAACATCCATGTTCGCCACCGAACTGTCCGCCTTTCGGACAGTTCGGCCATCACTACTGATTACATTGCAGCTGCTATTTCACATTTAGCCACTAGCCACAATATTCACAGATTTCCACAGTAAATACTGACAATAGATTATAGAATTTATATATATATATATATATATATATAAATTATATATAATAATAGTATAAATATAATAGTATAATATATAAATATATATTTCAGAATTTTCAGATTTACTTAGAATATTTTGAAAATATTTTGTGACATTATGCTAATTCACTATTGCCTACGCTGCTTATCACAAGCCATGGGATTGCAATGATCAGGTAAGCTGCCTTGAGTGTGGATCAGGGTTACCGCTAGTGAATACCATCAATGCAATGCTCGGCTCCCCACTATAAGCGAACTGCAGCGAACATTATCCCCTGAGCCACATTGGGGAACACCACCAAGGTGGTAAACAAATTAACCTCCCTAGCGATATGCCCGAACCAAGTTCTGGCAAAGGGGCGCTGCAATTATCGTTACGCCCGAACTGGGTTTGGGCACATCGTGGGAGCTCACCTGCTCCGCCGCCGCCTTCTTCTCCGGCTTGTTCCGGGTCCCGGAGTGACGTGTGACGTCACGGAGGCGGGACCCGGTCTTAAAGAAAAAACATTTTTTTTTTCTTTTTTTAAATCTTTTTTTTTTTACTTTTGAGCTGGATTATAGAAATGTCTTTCTATAATCCAGCTCAAAGTGGATCCCGCTAGCAGAAACGCTCACGCTGAGCGTTTCTGCTAGATGGATCTTACTTCGGCTACACAGGAGCCGATCTGGAAATAGCCGAGGTCTTTGGCTATTTCCGTGATCTTTGCTTGTGTGCCGATGACGTCATTGGCCGGGCGGGAGATTTAAAGGTACAGAAAAAAAAATTCTTAGATTCATTTTTTTACATTTGTTTTTATTTTGATTGGATTGGACAAATCTTTTATAAATGTTTTATCCAATCCAAATCAAAAGAAAAGAAAACAAGTGTAAACTTATAAAAAAAAATGATAATTTTCCCCCCAATTTTTTTTTTTCTGTACCTCTAAAGCCGCCATAGCGCTTCAATCTCTGGCCGTTTTGCGAATGATCACCATGTGCATTCGGGGTGATCGCTTGGTGATCAATCGCAAAATGAACGCGCCCACCTGGAGCAACCGTTCATACTCGCAGAAAACTTTGATCAGCCAGAGAACAAACGTTTTTCTCTGGTCGATCGCCAGTACTTTGAATGGGGACAAGGGTCCCCATCCAAAGTATTGGCTGTCAAATCGTAAATGGTGTATTTTGAACGATTGACCATGGCATGATGATGTCATCATGCTGCGGCCGATTGTTCGATAAACGCCACCAAGCATAGTGTCTATGGCTGGTTTAATTAGGGTGATTTTATTGTTTTATCAGACTTGGACTTCCTTTAGTTATGAGATATAGTTTATTGCCAAGAGCTTTACGCAAAGATAACAACCCGTTCCGAAACTTCTGTGCAAGTGGCCATGTTTATATACACATACCAATATGTGTTTCTATCTTGGAGTCCTGGTAATAAAGTACATTTTCCAAACAATCTTTGCTCTGCATTTGTATTCTGGCATCCCAAGTCAGCACTGACATTCAGTTCACAGAGAAAACATAAGGTTAAAAAATGCATTCATGCAGATGTATTCTATACGCTACATCTGGGCCCTGCGAAGGTCAAGCGTTTGACGAACGCTAATTACATATGCTCAAATCAGGTCGAATTATTATTTGCTTATTCCTTGCACCTTACTGACATGATCCTCTCTCCTCTTTGAGTGACAGGTCTGGAGAGCTCAGGGGCAAGCAATTGCCGGATTATGTTTCATTCTGAAGTACTCCGGAGAATCACCTCTAAAATGCTAACAAACAAGGTCACCATTTTAGAAGCGCCGCAGTCATGGGACTTTCAACTGTTTCTTTCAAAGGCTAATGTATATTTCTGGAATTTATGACTTTCTCAGTAGATTAGATGAGGAAACAGTGACAATGAAATGACATTCTGGAGAGTTGTATAGAACGTAGAAACATTTAGAGCGTATCACAGCCTCAGGGTTAAAGGAAAAATGTTGCATTTTTTATATATAAGTAGCATTTGCTTTCTCCATTGTTTGTTCTTAATGGTATTGGCCACCTTCAGATGATGGTGCTCATGTTTGATATAGCACACTTGTTTCCAAAGCAAAGTTGTCAATATCTATAAACGCTAACCTTTCCAGGAATTACCGGACATCGCCCAGTGGCCAAGTTTCCTGGTTAATTTAAGTTAGAGGTTTTTTTTTATAGATCTCCACATCTCCAGATACACTTCTTGGTATAACTTATTGTAAACACTTTTAAGATTTATAGAAAGATTTTTTTTTCTTTTTGGTTTGGTGTTTATCACCATAAAAGGTTTGATTTATTTTACAGCCCTGGTCAACATAGTGACTAGGAACAAAAATAAGGATAAATCCAAACTCTTGAGCTACTAGCAGAAGTGTAATAGATGTAAAATCTTCAATTGATGAAACTTATTCATATACATATCTAATGGCCTTTTTACACTTGTAACGTTGTGCTGCCATCACGGAAATGCATTACCACATGGTACACAGGTTTTTATAAAAAAACTTTTTGTACACCTCACACTTGCATTATGTGTTATCTTTATGGGTAAATTAGTGGTAAACCACTAGAAAAAGAATAGGCTTCTTGGAGGCGCCCAAATGATGATAAAAATGTCCTTTATTTTCTAAAAAGAGGTATTTTCTATAGAAAATACCTCTTTTTAGCAAATAAATGAGATGAGAAAACCCAATCCAGCCAATCATCCATTATGTGTTATCTCCTATACATACCATATTTTTCAGACCATAAGACGCACTTTTTCACCCCCACAATTGGGGGCAAAAAGTGCCTGTGTCTTATGGTCCGAATGTGCAATCCCTGCGGCCACTCGACATCTTGGCTACCCGCCAGCTCTCCCGGCGGGGAGCTAGAGGAACTGTCAGTTGAGAGATGTCGGCTCTCCCATCTGTACTGTATAATTGCCTATGTCAGCAGAGCTTTGCTGGCATAGGCAATGAAGAGAGAGAGAGAGATGAACTGCCATCTTTCTCTCTCTCAGTGTCAGTGGGAACTGCAATAACTCGGCAGTTCCCACAGACATAATCACAGCTGATCTTCCCAGCTGATCAGAGAAGAGGAGAGGGAGAAGATGATGATGCTGAGACTGTACTGCTGCTAGTGACGCCTGCTGGCTGAATTGAATATTGCATTCATTGCAATAACCCAATGATGATGTGAAAATGTATTAAATCTTTTTTTCTGGTTTTCCTGCCCTAAAAACTGTGTGCGTCTTATGGTCCAGTGCGTCTCATAGTCCGAAAAATATGGTAAGTATGGTAGGTATAATGCAGTGCATTGTGGTGATGCTGTGTTTTGTTTATTGGCAATGTGTGCTTTGTGTTTACAGGGGGGCATTGCTGGTAAACAACACAATGAAGCAAGTGTGAAAGTTCCCTAACATTGAAAATACATCTTGCATAGTATACAGGGCATAAAGTAAACAGAATATAAATAGGTTTATGTATATAAAACATTAAGAAAGTCGTATGTTATTAATTCATTTACATATAGTGTCGATGTTATATAATGCTTTAAACAAACTTTTTGCTTACTTATTATTCCAGCGATGTCTCAGTTTGATTACAACTTTGACAAATTTTACACTTCTTTGATAGATGTGCTGGACACATACTTGACTGCAAACTGAAATATTGACTTGAAGACAGTAGGGAAGAAAAGTCAATTGATAGGGATGTGTTGTAGTTGGAAATTAGTCTTTGGTCTTGTATATTTCAATCTTAGCTTGTCCTTTCATTTTTATAGTTATTCCAATTTATTGCCTTAAGATTAGTTCTCAAAGCAGGGGCACCTAAACTTTAATCTAGTGACATATAGTTGTTGTTTTACATTTGAAATTGCAGAATGACCCAAGATAACAATTACCAAAATAACAGCGAAAGACATACAATGACAAAGGATATTAATAGTAATAATGATAATTAGTGATGGCCGAACATCGGCCAGGACTGTCCGCGAACGGGCGGGTCGGACTTTTAAAGAAGTCCGCCGTCCGCCTGTTCGCGGACACATTCAAATTCCCCGCCTCTAGGCGGGAAATTTGAATCGGAAAAACCGGATGTGACGTCAGTGACATCACATCCGGTCCCTGGAACGAATCCTGGAACGCATAGTTCCTGGGTAAGGGAGCCGGATGTGACGTCACTGATGTCACTTCCTGCTCCGAGCGGGTATTTTCACTAGAAGACCGGCTTCATGCCCAGTCTTCTAGTAAACAGATTCTTCCTCCAGCACGATCTCGCAGGTTCTGATCCTGACGGAGGAAGAATATAGATCTTCTTCTCGCCGGTGAATGGTGTGGGTCGAACACCCGTACTGTCCGCCGGCGAGAGGGAGGGGCGAACATGCGGACAGTTCGGCCATCACTAATGATAATGTATGTTTTTCCCATTGCAGAATTAAATAGCTTTAGGCAGAATGACTTTTAAAAGAATTGGAGTCTACTTGTACACAGCACACAAGTGCCACAGTACTTGTAAATCAAAAAATATAACTTTTCCACAAGTGAAAGTCTGCAAGATATATTTTAGCCTCATATAGTTATTTTAAAGATGTCTTCTGTTACATCTCTGCACCCTCCAAACACAGCTCACCTCTCCACAATTCTCTAACCACTTCTCATCCTCTTCCTCCACCACTCTACTCAGCAAAGCTCTTTCACAATTGTTGATCTTTGCACCTCTTGCACTTTAGTTCTAGGTCTATTGACCTTTTTACAGTGTAGTATTGTGAAAAAAAAAACCTGTATATTTGTATATTGTACATAGCTAGCCATGACATGGTGTACAATTTGTATATTGATGTATAAGAAAAGTATCTATTTGATTGAGCAGCTGCCAGTAGGTGAGGTCATGGCTTCTCTTCCCACTATTTTGCTTTTACTTTCTGCCTAGAGACTGTAAATTCCCTCCCGATGGGTAGGTTATAAAATTCCCTGTTTTGAATTCTTCCCCTGTGGTTCCTAGGCTTTTGTCTGCAACTAACCTTCTCCTTTTGGGTTCCCCCGCTGTCCGTCCACATTTCAGTGCCTGGGCTTGACCCCCATACATGGCGACTGTCAGGGATGCTCTCTCATATTCCTCACTAGACTGCACCTCTATTATAAAATCTGTATGTCTTTAACCTCCCTATGCTCTTGCAAGGTCCAGATTTCTATACCAAAAGCGCACCATAGACTCTTATGGAATTGTTTTTATGTTGTAGGCCTGTAACTTCCAAAAATATGGCCGCACAAGGGTCTAATAAACATCCTGAATATAATAATGTTTGAAACATACAATTATTATCAAAAAGTACATTAAAAAAATTATAAAATGTATCATTTGAATGCTCTTGAATACTTATTTGGTATAAAAGATTTCAAAACAGTATTTATGTTTGTTTATAATGACATTTTGATTACAATTGTAAATTAGTTGTTTTTTTTATTTTATTTTGCATTGTATTGGATACAGTTATCACTGTATCCAATACAAGCCATTTGGCACCTTCTGAAAGGGTTAACTTCAAAGCGCACAACTGGAAATCACACTGGGGGTGATTTTCCAGATGTGGTTGTTGAATATAGCCAAATTTGCATATGAATGTCCCACCCCCCTCCGGGGCGCTTCCTTCAGCTTCCTTCAGATCCCCCAGCACAGAACATTGAGTATGTGCTTCTGCCGGGGATCTGACGGCTCCATCTCATCCTCTGCAATACTGACATAAAGTGCTGGAAGAGCTGTCAGAAGCACTAGGGGGGTTAATAGATGGTCACTTCTACCAGCATTCATTACATGCTGCAGGATAATATATATATTTTTATAAATATAAATGTATATTGTGGGTGCTCAGCCTCAAATGGGTGCTCTCAATGACTGAATGGCTCTCTTTAGGACTGCTGCTTTCCCTTGCGGCGTTTATAGTGACAAACCAAAAATTCTTCAAAATGCCAAACCTCCTTGTTTTCCAAACAACCAAACATTCTTACCCTTTACCACAGGAGAGCATATCTGACCTAATTAGTCAAAGCCATGGGCCCCACACTACCATCTTATAATACCATGAAAAGTGCAAAAGGAGTAAAGTAGCTTACCACCATGCATTGACCACCAATGCTAAAGGAACCCTCCCATATGCCAAGCCAAGGTGGGATGCTCCGGAGAATCCACTCCCCAACAGGATGGACCAAGATGGTAGGGAGAGATCAGACAAGACACTTTAGGAGCCAGACAAGACTTACCAATGTACGATCAATGAGGTCAGAAGTACTTACTATACGGTGAAGTTGTCTTCTGCTCCTCATCTTTTCACATATATATATATATATATATATATATATATTGTATTTTACCTTGAGTTGAGATATAATATTTATTTGAATGAATTCAGTACTAGTTAAATTTTTTTAATGCTTAGAATTATATTACAATATATATATATATATAATATATCAGGAGATTCTCCTAATTTTGATGGTCTTTTAAGGTTAAGAGTACAGCCAGTGTAGGTGATTCCCAGCGAAGGTCTGCTCTAGATTTGCCCATGGTTATTGCTCAAGATAGAAGGGCTCTTCTGCTTGGTTGCAAAGTCAACACAAATCAAACATAATCATACAAGTTTGTCCTTTATGTTTCATTGCACATGTTTCACACTAATACTCAATGTCCTTTTGCAAGAGCTGGAAGCTTTTTATCTTGGCAAGTGCGGCAGATTTTGGTCCTATACCTGATATTAAAGTCCAAACTAATCACAATGATGCACAGAGTAAAGGTCAGCCCAGCTTTTAAATGCTAATTGTTCTGCCAACAATCTACATTTACAAGGCTTTTAAAGGCCACAGATCTGTTTTATGCGATGCAATAGGCAGATATATTTCCTGAAACAAATTACGATTTATAGTCATTTAGGCCATATTATAGGCAAGGAAAACGTAAATATTGTCTAAAGGTGACTATCTCAAAGGCAGTGACAAAATGCATTTTTTATGGATCTTTTTTATTGCAATCGGCTGGCTCAGTCTCAGCGCCAGATTCAAAGCTTTACTTTTATTGGAGAGCCCAAAAAAAGAGGGATTGATTCAAGGCCTCGCTGCAATTATTTTTTATTTAAAAGCTTATTATAATAAAAATGACATTGAATGCTTTTAATTCTGCCCATGGCCAGTTATCAATGTAATAACAATAGCATTTCAATGTAACCTTTTTTAATGGGTTTGGAATATTATGATACATCGCGTTCCACGTCCTCATTTAGTCTGGCACACACTTCCTAGGCTGTATACACCGTTTATAGGGAATTAGTGTTAATAATGGTGTTGGCAATGCTTTCCACATAGCAGGTGTCAGGCCCAAATCTTAGGTGATTGGATCATCTGGGTAGCTAAATTGGGTATAATCCAGTTGTGTAATACTTGAGCCAAACATACAGATAAATGAATGCTGTGAATTGACATATCTGACAATAATGAAAATATATAGCTTTTAATATATATGTAGCACAAGGATTGGTTTACTGTGTTATATGGTGTTAAAGACTATCTCTAGGCATAAAAAAACATTTTCTTCCCACACCATTCCGTCTCAGTTAATTATAATCATCTGTAAGAAAACAAACAACTGATTTATTTAACTTAAAAATTTTACATCTCACTATATATAAGTTGTGGTTTGTGACAAGTGTCAACATAGTACCATTCTTATGAAAGTTCACTCCATGGGGCACTCGTGTAGCTGTGACCCACTCACTCCTTGGCTATGGTAAATAATATATTTGTGATCTGCCACAGATACTGTTAGTTATCAGTATCGTGTATATTAGTATAGTGTGTTGTGGCAAGTGTTATTTTTGGTGTATAACATAGTAATTGATGAAATACCTACACAGGTACCATATTTTTCCCACCATAAGGCACCCTACCCCCAAAATCAGCAGTGGTTTGTCGCACGGAGCTCCGGCCAGCTAAGTTGGAAAAAGATGATGAAGAGATTCGGAGAGTTTGTTTCCATGATGACAGCTTACCTCCACCTTCTTCTACCCCCAGGTTGCATCAGCTCTGTGTTTAGCCCACAGAACAGGGGGATTGCTGAGCAGACTATCCGGCCTCAGTAAGACCATGGGTGGCCATTAGAGATGGTCGAATTTTTCGACTTGCTAACTTCGTGAGCTGATTGCAAAGCCCCTAAACATGGTATCATCACCAAACTTGCTGGAGATGTAAAGAAGGGCTGTGGGAACATTTGAGAAAAAGAAGTGTTGCTTTAGCACATGTACTTTTTGCATAAATTAAGTTCAAAGTTAAAGTCGAAATTCCGATTTTCGAAATTTTTACTTGACTTTGAACTTAATTTGTGCAAAAACTATTTGTGTTAGAGACATACTTTCTTTTTTGGAGTATACCCCCAACCCTTCTCTACATCTCCAGCAAGGTTGGTGTTGATACCATGTTCAGGGGCTTTGCAATTAACTCGAAATCGGCGAAATGGTCAAATTTTTTAAAACAAATTCGACCATCTCTAGTGGCCATGTTAATGCCTTTGGCATGGTAATGCCTGTGTGCTTTAGCCATGGGTGGCCAAAAAAGCACACCCCTCTGCTACCCTATACTACATAGTTGTGGGTAGATCTAATGGATATCTGACAGAGAAATCTAAAGGTGTATGGCCAGCTTAAGTCACTTGATGACAGATGTAGCTATGAAGAATTCTAAATAAATTATCTGGTAGCAGTAGAGGGTAAAGCATGCGGGGTGTGTAAGATTTACTAATATCTCCTTGGTATATTACACGTGGATCTAAATGTGTGATAACACAGATTTGGTTCGTACGTAAAAGCCTATACCATTGCAAGACAGACATGAACAAATCTTGTGTCAATAATAGTGATTCGTTCAGAAAGAATTACTTTGATAGTGTCCAATACATGTCCTCATTGGAGGGCATGTATTGGACTCCCCCTCCAAGTTAACTGACTACAACAGGATCGGCCACAAAAAGTACCGGCAGGATGGATCCCCTGCAACTACTGCCGGGAAACGGCACTTCTATGGCCGGCTTAACATCAATCAATTTGTATTATAATTTTGTAGTGATAAAATTACTGAAGAATAGCAGCACAATTTAAATGAATAAATATTACCCATTAAATAAATATGTGATTTCTTAAGGAGTAGTGTACATTCCAAGGGAATTGATAGATAGTGATGGCGCGAACCCGGAATTTGATGTTCGCGAACGGAGTATGCGAACCTCCAGCAAAAGTTGCGAACTGGCGAACCGGCGAACCCCGAGACTCAATGGGCATGCGAACATTAAAAACAAAGGGACCCTTTATGGCACAATGTGTTGGCAAAGTTATTTCAAGGGGGACTAAACCTGGACATGGAACATGACAGAGGGGGATCATGGCAAAACTCCCAAGAGAATTTTTTTTACGCAAATAAATCCGCATGGAAGGATGTCTACAATGATAGTCAATGGGGGATTTGGAACAAAGAGGGGGAGTGGAGAGCATAAACAACATGGTGGTAAATGCCTGTGTGAATGTGCCACCGTGAAACAACTGGGAAGATTGCTGTCACGTGTCTAGCCCTTAAAAGGGTGGGAATTTAAATTTTATGGAGGGACAATGGTGGAGATGGACAGTGTGGAGGAACTGGGGGGAGAGGTCAGTATGGCGGACAATGGGTGGCGGGGAATGAGTCAGGGTGGAGGATAATGGTGGAGTGGACAGTGTGGAGGACACTGGGGTGATGGTCAGGGTGGAGGACACTGGGGTGAGTGGTCAGTGTGGAGGACAAGGTGGGTGGTGATGGTCAGAGAGCGGACAGGGGGAGAGGACAGTGTAGAGGACACTGGGGGAGAGTTAGTATGGTGGACACTGGGGGAGATGGTCAGGGTGGAGGGACACAAGGGAGAAGAAGATGGAAGGTGGAGGAAGGGGGAGGTAGGGGGGAGGACAGGTGGAGGAGGGGGAGGCAGTGTGGAGGACACGGTGGGATGGCAGTGTGGAGGACACGGGGAGATGGTGGTGATGGTCAGGGGGGGACATGGTGGTGATGGTCAGGTGGTGGAGGACACTGGTGGTGAGTGGTCAGATGGAGGAGAACTGTGGTGGATGGTCAGTGTGGAGGACACTGGTGGTGATGGTCGGGTGGAGGACACGGTGGTGATGGTCAGTGTGGAGGACACTGGTGGTGATGTGGAGGACACTGGGGGAGATGGATATTCCCCATGGATGGATGGGATATTCAGTGATATTCAGTGATAGATTACACAGAACACTGCCCTAGCTAATGGTTTCCCTATACGGCAGCAGCAGCTCTCTCTCCTAACTCTCTCCTTCTTCAGCAGAATGTGTAATGGCGTCCTGTACTTGATATGTTATAGGGGGTGTGAGGGTCTGTGAGGTGGGGGGGTGCTCATTGGCTGGATTATGTCTGCTGACTGTGACTCACAGGGGTCAAAGTTTCTGCAATGTTAAAAGATAGGGGGCAAACCAAACTCGCCATATGTTCGCGAACATGGGCGAACGCGAACATGCGATGTTCGCTGCGAACAGTTCTCCGGCAAACAGTTCGGGCCATCACTATAGATAGAAAGTCTATGATCAACCCTGGGCACACAGACTGATGGTGAATGGTTTACATTGATAGGAAAAGAATGAGGATGTTTTTTTAAGTATTCCCCAACCTTTCCACTTATCTCCACTTTATCTTCCTTGTTTGCATTTTTTCATATTTGGTTTCAAATGGTGCAATTTAAGATTCTTCTTAAAGTCTGCAGCAAAAAAGAAAATTCAATTGGACATCAAGTATCTATAACTACAAAGGAACATCATTGCCTCACCACAAGTTAACTATAGCCATGGTATGCCTTGTGATTTCAACGGCTCTCAGAATGTTTTGCTATGAGGGCCTATCACACAGTGTTATGAAACCCTCTATTGTCTTCCTTAAACCATAAGAATTGCTTGTATGACCAAATTGCATCAAATTGCAGCAGAAGACCTAAAATGTGTGTTAGTTAACAGAAATGTTCCATTCGGATTGATTAAGGTTCCTTTGATTTTGCACTCAATTCCAAAAACATTTCGACAACCAATAAAAGAATAAAGAATGATTAAAGTGCACTGTAATCGTCATGAGCAACTTTAGCTTATGTGTGCCTTGGGTAGGCATGTAATAGAATGATTGTGTTTCAGAGCAATCTAAAACATTTTTAAATGTATTACAGATATACACCTCTTCCCCTAAGTCTTGCATTGCTTCAACAGTAGAAAGAGAAACCCTACTTGTTCTAAGAAAGATTCCATTGATAGGAGTTGTTTCATTCTGCACGCCCCACACACCACCCCAGCTCCACCCCTTATCTGAACCGCTTTCATCTAAATGCCAGCCATTACCCCTGCCTTGCTCAAGTGTTAATGGATATGGAGTATGGATGGTGAGAGAGAACCGAGGGTAAAGAGTGTTGCATCATCATGCCTCTATATAAGTCCATGGACTTTCATTTTCTCCCATTTAAAGTTATCATATATGTTACTGTAGCTATTAGCACCTAAAAGATGGCAAGCTACACAGAAATTAACATAGTGACTTCAGAGAGCAGGTAAGTATAGTGTTCTAGGATTTTGGAGCGACTGCAAAAAAATTGGTTACACTTTAATGAATAAGGTAAAGTTATATTCACTTCAATACCCAATCTATATATCTATCTAATAAAATTACATACCATTCAGGCCATTAGAGCTTGCGTTTTAAACCAAATGTATTTATTATAGTTAATATTTACTATACTAAACATATCCAAACTACTTTCTCATGGTAGTCAGAACAAAGCTTTGGTATTCTCTAAGCGTGCATGGCAAAACATAACTTGCCTAGGCAGCACCCCATTGTTCCACCAGGCGCGAGAGGTGATTGTCATGTTTATGTGTCGATGACATTTTCATTTCCGAATAATGTAGAACAGTTGAAGCCAATATAATTATGTGTTGGTACAAAACAAACAGACTGTAATACAATTCTGATTGTTATTATTTAATGTCACTTTTTTTGCCCCTTTTCTTCTACGAGTGTGAATATGTATAATTGACATTTGAAAGAACAAGGCTTTTGACTCTAAGTGCATTTTACTGTTGCAGATCACATACTTCTTGTTCCATCTTATGAAGTGTTGTTACTTCGTATATTGATGCTTCTTTATTATCTTGTGTGTAGAGCTGCAGGCTTTGTTTGAAGATAAACCCCGTGAAGATATAAAAGACTCTGATGATTGTGGTTTGGTCTTTATTAATGCATCACTACATTTAGGTTTTAAGTGCTAGAACTGGACTTGGTATAAGTCCCTTAAAATGCAGCGCTCACAATATGAAGGAGAATAAGAACAAAGAGACGGTCAATTGTAATGCTAACGTGCTTACAAGGAACATGGTGATAGCAGGAATGAGCAGAGTGAATTTGAGATGATCTCATTAGTTTGCTTCCTCTTTTCACTGTCCAGAGAAAAGTCTTTAGGTGTAATTTACCAAGTGCCGGTGCTTTGGGCGGGCCATGGGGGCCAGGCCCTCCCAGTCAGGTCGGCATGCCTGTGTAAGGACCGTCCCTTTCAGGCAGACTCCGGGGCAACTAACCGGCCTCCTTTGGAAAGTTCCCCTCCATCTCACACTGACTGCGGCTTACCTTCGCTTTCAGGCCTGGAGCAGATTCAGCATACCTGGTCTCTCACACACACACAGGGGGCAATGGTCCCATCACAGGTAGTTGCACTCATCCCAATAAAGAATCCCGGGCACCGTAGCTTGGTTGTAAGAGCTGGGCACTTTAATGGATATCATCTCCAGCCAAAATGATTTTACAAATAGACACTTCCAGGGGTCTGTAACAATATAGCAACAATATATGAAACAGAGAAGTTTCTTCCCTGCATGGACCTGTTAATTGGTCTTTCTGTTTGTTTCTTCCCCAGGCTTCTGGCTATCAGTCATAGGGGGAGGATGGGGGCTCAATGGGCAGTGAGGACACAACTGATAGCAGGAAAAGTCTGCTGAGTGCTGCAGTTCTCTTCTTTCCTCTCTTACTGACTCTGTGCTGGCTCCTACGTGCCACCTCAGCTGTCCCTCCCAGGGTTACCAGCCCTGTATTGCCTATGTGCCCCCCTAGAGGGCATACAGCCTAGATTATGAACCACTGACCTATAGTGCTCTTGGTCTGGCATCCAGACACTGTGTTGGTTTTATCATTGATAATTGTTAGAAGGTTGATAATGTTTCCCTTCTGTGATAAATAAGTTTAGAGCCAGGGAATTAAAGATTAATATTGGAGTGGGGTACGGTCAAGTGGGTATATGTGGGTTTGGCTGGAATTTAATAATTCTGCCACTTTGCTCTATAAATGTAAACTAAAAAACAGGACTCCCTGAGTTACATTGTCTCAAATACTTATGGTAGATTCATTTGTTTAAATGATAACTAATCCAAAAAACAAAAACATAATAGTTTATAGCCCAACATATTAAGGCTTTGATATCAAAACTTATGGCAAGTAACCAATAATTGTTGATATTACCAGCAATACAGTTTTGTGGCCCTGTAAAACATTTTATTTTGGTCAACAACAAAAGAGTTCATCTTTGGTTGGAACAAGTTGTCCCCCATAGACTGGCACAAGGACAATGTGTGTTATCTGCAGAATTTATGTATCTATGTTTACTTTATGTAAATATGTGTGTGTGCTTACAGTATATGTTGATATTGTGGGGGTTCAGTCTCAAAGGGTGGCTGTTAGTTACATTAATCCACACGATCTGTATCTCTTTAGGATACCTACCCGTAATTAGTGCCAAAAATTAAAGCTTCAATGCAAACATTATTATTCTTTTAATATTTTAATATTAGCATTCATCAAATAAAGATCAGATCTCCTTGAAGAAGCCTCATAAGAGGCGAAGTGCGTTGGAGGATTACTTACCATCATTCATAGGGACACCTGCATTATTATACAGGATAATGTATAGCATAACCTATTTACATATTGTCAACTGAATGTGATTATGCTGAATTTTACTATTGTACTATTTACTTATTGTTATTCTCTGATGACAAGTCCAAGTATGAAATAAAGACTATTTTGATACCAATTATGCCTTAAAACCCCCTATTAGTTGGTTAGGAGCAATCCAGTAGGGAATGGTCTCAGCTCAGAGTGTACATGATTGGACCCTTTCACTGCTGAACATGGGCCATTTACATAATGACAGACACACAATATATAAATAGCTGTATGCATACAGTATATTATAAAATAATGTGTTGGAAAGGATTTTAAAAACTCAATGCATTTGCACTTTGTCTATAGCAGATCACTGGGAACATTTCAATATAGGAAAGCATGTGTCAAAATGGAGAAGAGCAGGACACTTGTGCAAATCATATTAAATATCTCAAATTATCTACTTATCTAATCAGCCCAATATTAAGCACCTACTTATCTTGTGATTTCAACTCATTAGAAAGAAATAATTGGCTGAAGGGTTACATGTTTTTGTTTTCCTATGTCAAGGTGAGTGCTCCAGCACCAGGAAAGGCTGAAACCGCAGTTGATAGTGTGTAAACATCAACGGTTTGCAGCTAATTTCCTCCTCCCGGTACAACATCAAAGTATTTCTCCAGTTGTGTTACATTAGATAATCGCCCTCGAGAGAGAGATGATGTGAGTTATTAGTAGGGGGCTCCCTAGGAGGGTAATTATCTAATAGAAAACACACTTCTGCAGCCCCCAAGGACAAAAGAACAGAGTCTTGCAATGGTTAGCATGTATTTACTCGGGGCCTGATAACGGAGGAGTATTCAATATGTTTTGCAATAGTAGCTGATGATGTACATCGTGTGATGGGTTCTGAGAACAGGGCTTGTGGTTTTCAAAAGAACAATGGTACAGATAGATTACTGCCCGAGCTCGATAAAATGAAAGTGTACTGCAATTTGCAATTTGCCAAGGCCAGAAATAAAAGATGTCTCTACTCGCGCTTTTAAAAGCATGCCACAACAAGGTTGCTTTAATGATACAAAGCTAAAATGTGAGGCTTAATCCTCCAGGGCCCCTTGCCTTGCTCAGTTTGGGGATTTCTCTAATTAAGAGGTAATTAATTTGTTCTTCACATCACTAAGCTAAACACTGAGCAGATTATTGTTCTGAAAAGCTGGGCAGGGCTGTAAAATAGTCATTTTATATTAAAAGGCACCTGCTTCAACATAGGGTTATTGCATTGTATGTAAGAACAGATGGACATGGTGGTGAAATATGTGACTCACTTAATTGCCAAAAGTTTTACATATTTTGCTAGAAACAATAAATATGTGGTATATCTGGGTGTTTCACATACTGGATGGTCTCAGAGGACCCTCAGCCAAGTTCAATAAAGTGTTCTTTTTCCTAAAATGTTTAGTTTTATATACTGTATATATGACAATGAGGTCAGATAGATATAATATTTAACCCAACTGTTATGTTTAATTGAACATTTATGCAGTAATTTTTGTTGAAAAGGCATGCAAAAAAAAGTCATCTGGCATTGCAACTCAAGGGTGGTTATGTACAGCTTGTTTTCTTTCAATATATGTAGATGTGAGTAGAGTAGTAGTAGCTGCAGGGACATTATAACTTCTATGCATGTCAAGCATAGCAATGCTCACTAGACTGGGACTTTTGACCCTTCATTGTGGGGAAAAAGGCCTAGCTTCATTTGTTGGTTATTATAACCCTATAATTGTAGCAACACCGCTGTGTGCACCAGTTGTACTCATTGTATGGGTAGGTGGCAGGAGAATCACCGACCAACCACATGCATGTTACGCCCAATAGATATACTTTATGGTCAGAACAGAAGCCTCCCATGTGCTTTCAGCCTAAAATCAGATACAGAAGACTCCAAATGGGTAAGTGTTAACATAATTAGAGCAGCTCTAAATATCCCCATGCAAACTAATAATGAACACTTGCAATGAGGTCCTATTCCCATTGCAAGGAATTTTATAATGTTTGGTTTCCCTGATTCTTCTGCTGGGTGATTCTTTTTTAAATAAAAATGTGTTATTCCCGTCTCAGAAGTGAGCAAAAAAGCAACACAAAACAAATGATTAGGTAATACCTTAAACATTCATCACCTAGTCCCATTAGTTGTTTAATTAAACAAATACCCTAAAGCAATCCGTTTACTAAAGAGCTTTACAACCTTTGTGAGATGGTATCCCTTCATGCTTGTAGACATTTATCAAATAGGCCTTTAACACCAGGTGTTCAATAAATATATGTAGGTCTCTGTTTAAACTTACAATAAGCTCAAAAACACAGGAAATATTAAGGGTATGTATGGCTAATATTTTGAGGACAACTTAAGCTTCCCATACACAGGTAAATTCCAGGGCGTTCCTCCAGCGGCTGATCATTGATGGCCAAACTGTTCGCAGGGCAGACAGTTCAGCACAAACAGTGAATGTTTGCTCTTCTTCTCCCCCCTTCTTCAACCCGTCCCCTTCGCCAGCAAGAAGAAGTCTATAATTCTTTCTCCGGCCAACAGGCGGGGAACTTGAAGTTCTCCATGCACAGGCGGATGGCGGACTTTTTGACGTGTAAGTGGCGGACGACTGAAAGCAGCCTGGTGACGTCATAATGTCATCTAACAGGTATCGCAATGCATGCCCTTCACACATCCCGTATGATACTTTGGATGGGGCACCTGGTTCCCATTCCAAGTACAGAGATCATCCAGAAAAGAACTGTCAAGTGAGATAGCTGTGCGACTGATTTACGGGGTTATATATTACGTTTTGTGGACAATAAACCACCAAGCGAGCGCCACAAACTGCAGTCCATCGCTCACAAAATTGACTGCAGATGGGCGCGTGTATGGAGCTCCTTACTATCATATGTAACCTGACAAATAATGGGAGAGGCAGACCCAGAAGAATTGTCGGGGATGTCAACACAGATAATAATTACCCACAGCCAGGGCACTATGGATAGTAGGCCATCTAGGGTGGGTTGGAAAGCAGGTCAGTAGTAGTGTATGACTGGATAGGCATGACTATCTAGGTCAAAAGGGATCAGCAGAAGTGACGGCGACCATTTTATTTTATTTATTTTAACTTTATCAACTAATGCTAGGCATACACATGCCGATAAGTGGCCGATTTTTAATCTGAACGACGGGCGTGCGCGCTCAAGCCGTCGGTCAGGTTAAAAATCGGCCGCTAATCAGCATGTGCCCACATGGGGCGACAGATCCCTGTCGCCCCACTGCTCGGCCGGCTAGAGAACGGACATGTCCGATCTTTTCTGGCCGATGCAAGCCGATTCCATAAGCTGCAATGGAGACGGCGTCTTCGTTGCAGCTTATGGCCGGCACACAAAGGGTGCCCAGCCGACTGAAGGGGTCCCAGAATGCAACGGGGTGCTAACGTGATGACGTCATCACGTTAGCATCTCGGCACACATCGGAGTAGGTCGGTCTGACCTACTTGGTATGTGTATGCCCAGCATAAGAGATGATGTTGAATATAAAAGAATTCTAACCTTGAAAAATGAAATATGATGTATGTATTATGGACTTTGATGTGGTGGAGAAATACTACCCTGAAATAGCGAACATTGTAGAGACTATTCACGTTATGTGGAGCTCATGTGGTTTCAAGATTAAAATGCCCATTATTCTGCCATGTCTGAAATATTTCTCCTCCAAGTGTCATATATCTGTCAAATATCGCAATCCACTTTGGTCCTATATACTAAAAATGAAGTAAAAAAAGCCTGAATAATTTCGCTTTTTTAATATATCAGCACACTCTGAGAAGAATGCAGGTTTGTAAATTAAATAAGCGCTCATAGTACACACAGAAAAAAAATTACAGCTGGATAGATATTGACATTTGTGTTTTAATATATCTTTTTGGAGAGGCCTTGAGTATTATGCTTCCTTCATTGGAAATTTACTGTCTTTCAAATTACTTTTCATAACCATTTTGCGAACAAATTGCTTGCTGGAAAAGCACTTTTTTACGTTAAATATACTAAAAAAGAAAAAAGAAGAAAAGAACATTTATTTGTTGTGCATTATTGCTGCCCTTCAAGCTTCTAAGCAGTTTGCACCTATTTTCCCTCCCATATAACAGAAAGATACTTCACTGTTTATATGATGAAAAAGATTTACAAATGATTACTTTTTCCCCACATATGGTTGATAAAGTTACAAATAAACGGAGATTTTATGTCGCCAGAAAGACAATCTTACCATATATGTGAGACATTACCCTAAGTCCTTGGGTCTACTATGAATCTGTTGACTTGCACCTTGTGTCTTCCTTCTTCAATATGTTCTGTTTTGTTTGTAAATTTTGATTTTAATAAGAATGACTCGTGTAAATAGCTCAATTCATTCAAGTGTCGCCGGGGGGGTAGTGCTAGGGTGCTCTCCTGTCCTGGGCCGATCATCTAGGGGAGGTCTGCTTCCCCGATCCATTCTCCCCACGCTGCGCACTGGCTGACAGGAGCCAACAAAGGAAGAGATCTTCAGAATCCCCCTCGCCCCCTCCTTCCTTATGTCTATGAAAGTAGCTGGCTGCTACTGACGGCAAGTGTGCTCACTAGCGACATTGTGTATTATGGCTGGAATTGGTATTGCAGGGATATTGAGATTAAAGCTAGAACACATTAAATAGCTGTACAAAAACTTCACTTCATACACAACTGTATTACACTATATTACATTTTTTGATTTCTAGGGGTTAAAAGTCAGAGTAGACATAACATTTTTTATTTTGTGTGCGTTTGAAGAGAGGTAGTCTCATACGGTGAGAATATCCTAAACTCTATATTTTAACTGATAAAGTTGGGGGTCATCTTATACGCCCTGTCGTCTTATCAAATACTTAAAAACAAACAGAAGAAAGAAATTTGAGAGCTTGATGAAGAAGCATGTTATATGTGTACAGTATATATTCCCCTTCCCCCTTGACTGTAAATTGAGCCTCATTTGCCGCTAGGTATTATTTCTTCAAGTTGTTATTAACTTGTATTTATATAGTGCCAACAAAATATGAAGCTCTTTACATAGGGTGTAATAATATACAGGTTCTAGGATCAACCAATGATAGTAAGCATGCATTGTATAACTTTTATGTTATTAATAAACAGAAGTGCTACAGTCCAAACACAACAATGCATAATAATGTACAAAACAGGCCTATGTCTCTATTCGAGGAGTGAAGCTTTCGAAACGACATGAGCACTATGGAAATTCACAACTGACCTCGACCTCCCAACCATCCAGTCAGTACCCTTGTACTCATTCCACTTACACAAAAGGCATTCCTTTTTTCCACAAGTAGTGAATGCATCACCCCCCCGCCCCCCCGATTCAATGATGATCAACCTACGGTTAACATCCCCCCAAAGTACCTTTGCAGTAAGCACCCTGATGCCGTCAGAGGCCGTCGTTGTCATTTTCCTCTGTCAGGGAGTGCAGGGAATCAGGCAACTCCAGAATAAAAAATAAAAATAAAAATAAAAATAAGAGGTGTATATTAAATCGACATCAGAACCATCATGTCAGATCGTGTCCATCTTGACCCGTGCCGAGCAAAGTAGTAGTCCTCATCGCCCCATGTGGACCTGGTAACCGAGCCGAGCCCTCAGCACCCCTTCTGTGTCTTGGTATCCTTTTTGAGGTCCTGCTTTGGTTTTTTCGGAGTATCCATCTTCTGTCTCTGTGGTTTCGGTGACACATAAGGCCGTTCCACCCTCTTGACCGGCGTAGCCACTTTACTCGCTTTTGCCAGTGGCGGTGATGATTTCTGGTTCTGCCGTTGTAAGAAGAGCTCAGCTTCTTCTGGGGAACGAAACGGGAACTCCTTGCCCTCTGCGCTCCTCACTCTCAGAATGGCCGTGTATGCCAATGTGAATTTGATCTGATTCCTGTACAGGGCTGAACACACCGTGCTGAACATCTTCCTTTTTTTGGACACTTCGATAGAATAATCAGAAAAAAGTAACAGGTTTCTATCGCCATATTTCAATCCTCTATTGGCTCTGTACGCCTGCATCAATTTTGCTTTATCGGAGTAGTCCAGGTACTTTACTAGCACTGTACGGGGGATCGCCTTTGCAGGATCATATGTGCCCACTCTGTGAGCACGTTCCACTCTGAACACATCTGCAAGTCCCAGCAGCGCTGGTAGTTCCACTGAACATAGGTCTTGGAGCGCCCCTGGTTTCACTGTTTCAGGTACTCCTATGACTCCCACATTGCTCCTCCTGGAGCGATTCTCTAGGTCGTCAATTTTGTCGTTTGCTAGAGCTAAAAGTTTTGTCAAGTCTCTTAGTTTTGCAGATGACTCGGTATAATCATCCTCCACAAGTGATATGCGTTGTTCGTGTTCCGCCATTTTGGCTGACACTTCCTTCACCTCCTGTGTGAGTGATAAAATGGCCTTTGTAACAGCCTTGTCAATGGCGGTTTGTATGGTTGGTGTCAGAATCCCTGCCACAGCTTTCGCCATGCGATGGTAGTCAGTGTCCTCTGTCCTGCCTACCTCCGAGTCAGAGCCTTCCGACGCCGATTCCTCCACTGTTCTTGTCCGCGCAGTGGCACCGTCCGCCATCTTGCCCGCAGCCTGTGCCATTTTCGCGCGCTTGGGATCACATCTTGATTTTGACGCCGATCGCTGCCGCTATAAATAGCGATCCATGCACCCTCAGAAGTGGAGGTGTTCGGCCGCCCGAAGGTTGATTTTTGGGGGAAATTAGCCCGGTATTTCAATGCGGATTACTATCAGGGGAGCGGGAGCCCGTGAGAAAGCCTCCCTCACATGTGGCGCCGGAACCGGAAGCCAGGTTATGTATTCTTATAAAAGAAGGAATCATGAGTACCTCAGTGTAGTAAGAGGGGAAAAAGTCCATGTCCCAAATGCTCAAATTTATATTAAACTGATGTCTACCGTTCTGCCAGATCGTCACCTTATGTCGTTCTTCCATTAATGCCTTTCTGTCAAGGACTTGCCCTGCTTTGAAATCTGTGTAACTTTGGAAGGAATGGGCATTACTCACCCTCCTAGGTTTTTAGGTGGGAAATTAGGAAGTAGAGCAACACCCCTTCTTCCTAAGTTAGCCAGCTAGCAAATAGGTGGGAGGGGATGTGAAACCTTTCGATGCTGGAAGTGGTGTCACAGACTGTCATTTCTGATATTTGGAAGTGCCACTCCACCTCGGCACTTACACATTTCATATACCAGAAGTTTTCCCTTATTAGATCATGTAAAACTTGATAAGTATGCCTGGGATGCCACTCCACCCTCCTTTAATTATCTCACTTTGCCTCTCATCCCCAAGCCCCTTTCTGCTAGCATCATACCCAATGAGGCACCCTACACTCATGGTTCCCTGGCATGGTGTAGGAATTATATCACATTATATAGTTCTTTCTTTAAATTGTGGTAAGGCTTGAAATAATAATCTAACATGGTAATGCTGAAATGTGTCTTTCTGATTTTTTATATAAATTGTGAATTTTAAATGATAGGTTTGCTTATTGTTTGACAGTTGAATTAATATTGTTCAAATGTACACAATAGTGATGCTTCCGTTATTTGTCTCTTCGTTTTATATATGTGATAAAAACTACTTATACACCGTCCTAATCGTAATGACAATTAAATCAAACATTTTAGCATTTAATAGAGAAACAAAGTCTAGAGTCACAATGAGCCTGACGTTAAAACAGAAATATTCCAAGCAATTGTTTTAGCATTCAAAACACATTTCAGATTTAAAAACACAATTACTCGGATGCTCTACTGATTTCAAAGTCACCTTAAAAATAAACAAGGCTTTCAAATCTGTCACTATTCTTGTTTGAAATGCTAAGTCAGTGACAAAGCATAATAAGATAAAGCATATTAGCTGAAGAAATGCAAGGTTCTAGAACTTTGTCAACCTTTCAAAATGTGTATATTAAAGGACATTTGTGACAGTAACATTTCTATATTATGCCAACTGTTACTTCTAGGAAGTGTATTGTTTTTTAATGCTAGCAGTTGTATTACCGGCTTTGTGTTGACAGTTGAAAATGGGTGAGAAGGAATAATAGGCATTTTCGGTAAGTCAAAGCACCTCATTAACTTTCATTAGCCTCATGGTCTACCTTTTAACTACCGTATATACTTGAGTATAAGCCGACCCGAGTATAAGCCGAGGTACCTAATTTTATCTACAAAAACTAGAAAAACTAGAAAAACTTATTGACTCGAGGATAAACCAAGAGTGGGAAATGCAGTCAGATAGTGGAGTTTTCTAAATGAGAAAATATAGAGAAAGCACCATTGCCCCTAGAAATTAGTCAAACAGGATTCATTTTAGTGCCACATCATCAATAAATTTAAGAGAACACATGATTCTTATCATTACAGGGTGGGTTTGGCAAGGCAATTCTTATTTTTTAATCATAGGCTATGGAGTGTTGTATCTGTACTAGTAACTGGCCACTAGGTGGCAGTGTGGAGTTTGTTGATATCGATCAGCTGTTAGTCAGGAAGCCACGGAGCTCACAGGAACTCAGAGAGATCATACAATGTACTCTTTAAAGCTTTAGCTTTAAAGCATCAATAACGACCTGGGGGGGTGGGGGAGTTCCAGCAGCCACAGGAGGGACTACAAAGGTCACCTGACAAATAGTGAAAAGAGCTTTGCAAAGTATTCGGTTCTGTGCACCAACGTCTGGAGAATTTTTAAGTAGAAATTTTGCATAGTCGAATTTTGATCTTTTCGCCGAAAAAGTCGAAAATCAGCCTGATATTTCGACTGAAATCGAAATTTCAACGTAAAAAATAACTTTGCTTTGATTTGCCGTGCCGCTATTTCGCGTGCGAGTATCGCCATTTTATTTAAAATTTTCGCATGCGGGAGTGATTGGAGAGTGATTGGAAAATTTGCATTGCCGTAAATTCGCATTGGCGGAAATTCGCATGGTGATAGCTAACTTTGTCAGCTTATTGCAAAGCCCCTGAAAATGGTATCCTCACAAAAATTGCTGGAGTTGTAGAGAAGGGTTGGGGAAACATTTGAAAACAATAAGTTTTGCTCTAACATGTCAAGTTTGTGTATAAATTGGGTTTAAATCTCAGCTCTGATTGTAAAGCTCTGCTACTATGTACACTGATTCTTCTATTATAGATCAAGCTCATACAGCAAATCCAAATTTTCCACCTTATGTGAATTTTTGACCTTATGCGAATTTTAGGCTTTATGCAAATTTTTGAGTGTTTCATGCGAATTTTTGGCGTTATGCGAATTTTCAACTTCGACTAGAAATTTTTTGCAGTCGAATCGAAATTCGATTGGGAAACCCGAAATTTAAGTAGAATTTAATTTTAGTCATTTTGACCATCTCTAGTTATAACATACGGAAAACATGATTCATACATAACATGTTTTTTTTGAGTTTCAACAGCATGATAGCAATGTCCTGATTTCACCAGGGGGATGCTTTCAAATGCATATTTATTTTAGACTATGAGGCTATGTCTCCGCGGCGCTATTGGTTCCGTCGGCACCCCCTGCGCTAAGCGCATTCCTTGGCAGGGGTGCCGATGGACCCGATCCACATTACCTGCATACAGCACCGGCTGTTCCCACGAAATTCTGCAGATCCACCAGCCAGAAAATCAGACTGAGAAAGGAGAAGTGATCTCCTACTGGGACAGGAGTTGCCATGTGTGTGTAAAAAATCACAGGGTAAAATACAGGTAACAAAATGATAAATGGGTCAATATGAGCATGTGGCACTAAGAAGAGACCTCCCTGGCTGTTTCCCTGCAGCATTTATAACTAGGAAGGGATTTCCTTCATAACCAGAAAGAGAGAATATCAACAGTATCCTAGTATCTACACTGTTGGGGAGAAACACACTTGGCAACACCTGTCCCTGAAGGAGATCACTACTCTTTTTTAAGCCTGTACTGTACCACTAGTTTTGTGATTGCATTATTTTATCTTTTCTTTTACCATTAACAGAGCTTATTTTTTCTTACACTAGGCTATGTGACTGGTGTCCTTGTTTCTACCTGTCGTCTGTTAAAGGGGTGCCAAACTTCCTCTTCATCTTCACACCTGTCTTTTGTACACAGTGGAGAGCGGCAAGAGGGACCAAACAAGGAATTGATACAAAAAAAATAGATTTAAGCTATTAGGTTTACAACAGCTTTAAATAAACCATTTAAGTGTGTACACCCATATCTACCATAATAATTGATATAGCTGATGTACCGTAATATATATTTACAATAAGCAACTGTATATCAATATAGATTAGTGCTGTTTCAAAAAGTGGCATATTTGTGCCTCCAAACTGGCTAAGCACAAATCAAAATAATCACTTCTTTTTTATGGCTTTTTTGATATATAACCAATGGCGGAGAGGCTTTGGCTATTGTCTCCTGCGGCCTTAGCATCGAAGTCGCAGACACTCGCTGGAGCATGGCCATAGGCAGTAAAAATATAACTTGCAATCGTTATCAGGCAGCCTGAATGTAATTCATTTTGTTTCTTTCCCTCTCGCCCTCCTGCTACTTCTTAAGGAATTGTTGTACTTTAAAGGATTATTGAAGAACAACATTACAGTCCCAAGCTGTTCTTGCTATATGTAATAATTTAAACACCGGTAATAAAAAAAAATTATAATTTGCCCGGAGTAAATGTTGACAGGTTGAAGCTTTACTTTACTACAGGAGAAGAGAAAACTATGTAATATTGCTGATGTGAGATAATGACATACAGAAGAACCCTGATCACCAGGTGCCTTCTCCTGCACACTAAACAGCCTCATTAGGAAGATTGCTGGATTTTTTTATTAAATTAATTTTATGTGACTTAGCAGATTCAAAACATTATCCTCAAAAGCAAGTAAAAATAATTAAGTAAATGAATTTGTTTTCTCATTTGCATCTATGTGTATCAGAACTGCATATGACACCTTCTGGACTATAGTAATTGAAAGTAATGGTGGGTCAGGACACTGTTGTTGCTGCTGTTAATGTTACTAGATCTCACCTGCGCTGCCATTTTCTTTAATCTGTGTCAGAAAAGTGCAGATAATAGGGTAGGGCAGGGGGTTACAAAAAGTATTTGCCTGAAAGGTAAAAAAGCTGAAAATTCAGTGACACTCTGCCCCTCCTTTCCCCTTGGGCCCGGCAGTCCACTTTGTTACAGAAGGGGTGGAGTGGAGCAGAGACAGAAAGAAAGGTAAGAAGCTCCAACGGCCATCTTAGATCATGGTGAATAGGATAGGTGGGTCAGGCTGGGGTGGCGCACATGTCTGCTGGTTTCTTCCAAGGCAGGTGACACTTTCCACCATATGGTTCCAGAATTATCTACAAAATTCCAGCAGCCTGTCCGCCCTTGCAGGATCCCTCACCGTGGATTTTATAGGCCCCAGGTAACTCTATCTTAAGAAAAACTGGTCAGGTTGCCATTTTCTGTACTCTGTACTCTGGTTAGGTTGCCATCCCCTGCCTCCAGGTTCCCTTAGGCAGGCTCTTACACAGTCCACTGGATCACTGAAATAAATATCCACATGTACTTGCAGATTAACTATAGCTGGGGCTTTATTAGGAAAGATTGTCATTACATGATTTCTCTATCTCTGATGCCAGAGATAGGGTACAGACTTTAGGAAAGATGTTATCAACAGTCTTAAGCCTGTGTCCAGTCAAGTCTCTCTAGTAAAGAAAGATAATAAATAGTTGTGTCAGCAGTGATTACACAGTTACAGTGATATAAGTGCCCAGAAGGGCCCTCAGTAGGTGTTTTGGGCCTGTAAAATTGGGTCAGTATGAGGGATAAGGGATTAAGTTGAGTGTAGGTGTGCAGCTTTCAAAATGTGTGGCCCCCTGTAATAGACAAATAGTAACAAGGACACAAGGCACACCACCTTTTGCAGCAAAGTAAAGTACTTGATTAATAAATAAGTATTGTTCCATGGGAAGGCAGGTCGGTAGCCTGTCAGATGGGGAGGATTCTGATCTGCATGTGAGTGTGCTAGTACCCCTTCAGCTGAGCGTAACTTTAAGCAGATGTACACCTAAAAAATAAAAACATGAAAAAAATAAACATATATACGTTATTAACCTCCTTGGAGCATTCATCCAGGGACAGTGAACCCTTAAGAAAGTAATAAATACTCACCTTACCTGCCTGCTTGCTCCCATGTCGCCATGGAGCAAGATGGAGGAGTTGAGACTCTTCCGGTTTCACTCCCTCCACCAATCGGCATCTGAATCAGGGGACGCGGCCGGCTCAGATCTAGCCGGCTGAGGGTGCAGGGAAACATGGGAAGAAGTGATGTCTTCTCTCCCATATCATCATTTGTGTGCCGCGGAAAAGGTGGAGCGTCTGTGTATTTTGAGCGTTTTGCCCATATTTTTTCTACTTTGGACCTCTGATCTGCCCTATGGAAATCAGAATTGGAGGTGGTAGGTCTGATTTAAGGCCCTGAGGCTGTCACCACTAGAGAGCCTTTACTGGGTCAATAAGAACAAGGACACAAGGCGCACAACCTAGCACAGCAAGGTAAAACAAAAAAAAAACAAAAAAGACAAAATACTCACATTAAAGAAGTTTTCAGGCTTAGCAAGGATTGATCTCTCAGGGCTGTGTGCTTACTAGGATGATGTCACTTCCTGGTTACGGATGAGATCAATTCCTGGTTACAGGTGCTGGAGTGCTCAGCAGGAACAGCCAGCAGGTGTTCAGCAGGATCAATTTCAAGTGGAAGCTCTTTGTCAACCATTGTTGACAAACCATGGTTTGAAGTGCCAATAATAAGGCAGATCGAAGGTCCAAAGTACACTCTAGCACACTCACATGCAGATCAGAATCCTCCTTGTCCGACAGGCTGCCGACCTGCCTTCCCATGGAACAAAGAACCTTTCTCTCACCCAGGTCACTACAGAGGAATCTACTAGAATGTCCCTTATCACTGCTGAAAAAAACTATGCTTAATTTGCTAGGGTAGAGGATAAGAGAGTTTATCAAACAACATAAGCAAACCGCACCTCATTGCATTCATGCATATGCACTCCTATGCTATATTAAGTAACATATATTGGGCATCACCATTCATGCTGGCATGACCAATAAAGTTCTAAGGCCATTTTTAAACCCCTGGTGGTTTAATTATGTCTATATTTTATTACCTACATAAGTGGTATGAAAATACAAACAGATTACCATGTGATCTGTTTGTATTTACTACCAACTCTACCCTCTAGCACATTCCTGACATCATTAATGATGCTGGGGATATGAGTGTCCAAGATGCCTATACCTGTAATACAATATGGCCGCAAGGGCAGTACCAGATCTCCTCAGCACCATCCATGACATCAGGGAAGTGGATCCAGTACAAGTCGACCGGACATGGGGGTTCTGTTTGAATGCCACCAGGCAAAAAATAAATATTTTAGAGCAACCCCTCCCACTCTAACCCATACCATATGCCCTGGCAGCTTCCTTATTAATAGTGTTGAGCAAAAAATTAGAAATTCGAATATATTCAACGAATATCTGACCTTCAAAAATTCGCAAATGTGAGCTCGGATATTGGCAATGGTGGATATTAGTCATATTATGCTTCAACATTGTTTACTGGCAAACATTGCGCATATTTGTGCGCATTGTAATGGATTCGCGCAATAGGCACAGTGCTCGTACTGGCTAATATCACAGAATGATATTGAAGAGAAGATGTAAAGCTTGCTTGCAAATCTTTGCAAATAATTGCGAACAGATACACGTGATGCAAGGCAATAGAACACAGTCAAATCGAATAATATATTCCTGAAGTTATGTGAATTCAAATATACCATATGCCGCTCAAAACTGCTTATTAAGCATAGGGGTCTGCCACTGACATGGAAAACTGGAAAATAATCCAAGAAGAAAAGAACATGGGTCTGTGTTTCGGTAAGTAAAACTGACATTTCATATATTTAACATATATAGATATACTTTGTATCCTTAGAGTAACTGTGCAAGTGATTAGTTAAATAGAGCTGTTGAGTTTTCATTTATCCCAGAGTCAGTAATTTAAAGTGTAAAATTTATAATAAAAGTAAATTATAGAATCAACTGGTTTTGGCAAACAAGCTAACAATCTATTACATATCAAGGCTTGATCCGCAAATGAGATTATACAAATACTTCTCAAAGCTCCTGCTTCTTCTGCAGCTGCCTTCTATACATATTTGCCTGTGTGGTTACTATCTGAATAACCTAGCTTTTAAAACTGATTGCATTGTAAACTCTCTCTGAAAGCAGTCAATAAAGAGACTACTGTTGTAAGACTGTCTTTCTGTGTAGTTAATTTCACACTTATTTGCACTGGAAAATTAAATTTTTACTTATCAACATGCCAGGTTAAGACCACATGAAACCTTATTCGGCTGTACAGTGCAATCGATTTCTTATTTGAATAGGTAAGCAAAAAAAATAAAGTGTGTTTAATTTAATATCATCTAATTTGTACTTAAACGCCTTTGCCTGCATGCCAAGAAACCCAAGTGCCTGTTGGATATTGTTTAAGTGTTAATATAATTTATATATAGACAATCTGTGTGTATGTAAATTAGATATTGTTTTCAAACATATTCCATATAAAGTCAGAATGAAGTCAACTGCTAGTAAACTAGCTAAAAAATACAGTTAACAGTATTATCTGCCATTGTCATAAAGATGCTTTTATGCATTATATCTAGTATCTACTGACTCTTAAAGCTGATTTCCCCAAGGAACAACATTTAATTCACTTTAACTTTATTCACTGTACACTTCAGCAGTGTTAACCTTTCCCAGTACACTGACACTATGGCTACTCTGTGCCCACTGTTTTTTTTTTAAAGGTGGCCATATAGTACATACATTTTCCCAAAATATCTAACCCGGTGGTTCTCTACCTTAAAAGATCTGCGACCCCGGAAGTGATATCTCAAAGTGTCACTTCCTGTATTTGGAACTGGAACTGTGAAATTTCACAACATCACATTCAGGCACAATCAGGGACATGTAATGTCCACTCTCCTATATTTTCCCACATCGCTTGTGCAAATGTTGTACAGGGTGGATAGTTAGAAGGGAAAGTAACGCACTATGCCTTCTAAGTAAGTTGCTATTCCTCCTCTAAGCACCCTGCTTGTGGGCATCAGTGCTGCTGCTTGTTACTGATGCTTTTAATAAACTTGGGGACCCCTGTGAAATGGTCATTCGACCCCAAGGGGGTCCTGACCCACAGGTCGAGAACCACTGCTCTAACCCCAGTATTTTCCTCATACCCATGGTAGGAGCCAACCCCCAATGCTAGCAATAGGCCTCTTTGTAATGTTACCCCATTGTACATATCCAATTTCTATACTTAAACATACATGCATATTCATCATTTGCATAGGTATCCAAGAAAACATTTCAGGATAAGCATTATATGTAAGATAAGAACTGAAAACCAAATTTTCTAAATGTTTGATTAAATTTGCATATTTCTAGTAATTTCAGCAGCTTCATAAACAGACAAATCTGTTAATAGGTTATATTTAGAGATTTAAACAGCTTGAAACTACTAAAAAGTTTTCTTACTTTCTTTACTTTTAAAGATGAACTCTACGCACACGGTAAAATAAACAGATAACATCTACTTGCTAATAGATTTTCATGGCAGTCTGTACTGGTACAGCTCCTCTGCCCCTCCTCTACCCCTTGTAGCTGAGGGAGGAGCAGAAAGGAACACGAAAACATTTCAGCTGAGTAACTGCTCAGACTCAGGCTGCATTTTTCAATAGTGTTAGGTATTCGATGAATATCGGCTATTCGAGAGTTTTGCAAATATGTTGGCGGATATTTGCAGTTGTTGTGAGCACAAATTGAGTACTATGTACTAGTACTCTGCTTTGATCGCCCGTACTGGCTTGATACGGGCAGAACAATAGGGGGGTTAAGAGGTCTATGCAGGGGTTTCAAAAAGCACATGATCCACTGTCATTTATCAAGCTGTGAGTTTACAGGTCCTTTTTGGATAGACGTAAAGAGCCTCATTGACTTGAATAGAAAGCTCTGCAGATACCTGTCAGGTCTGCAAAGCCGTTTTGTGAGCGATAAATGCCAAGGTGGGAACACATCACCTAGACAACCCTGCTGGACGATTTCTTTCTCTCTCCACTGCGCTTATCAGGCTTCTTAGCATCTAAGCTTCTGACATATTGTTAAACAACTTGGCTTTAGAAGTCTGATAAACGATAAATAACAGTTTCAGCCACTAGAGAACATCTGAAGAGCATTATACAACACATTTATCAAATACCAGTGTGAATGCAACTTTAGGCTATATGTCTCAGATATCTCTCTGTCTCAGATATCCTTTAGATCTACCAACAACTATGTAGTGTCGGGTCCTCTGCAATTGAACACAGGTAGACTTGATTGTTTAGAAAGTCTCTCATTTTACATGGTTTTGGTAAAACAAAAGGAGATCTAAAGGAAATCTGACAGAGATATCTAAAGGTGAATGGGGACCCTATGTCTGGGCTTCACCAATCACAACTAAGATGACAACACTTACCTAGAAAATGTGGGCCATGTCTACACAAGAGGGTCTTTAACCAGATTAACCAAAATTGTTATAATGCATTAATTATCTATATAGAAATAGCAGAAATTCCACTTCACTAGAGTCTCCAGCATCCTATAACCAGCTCTAGTCTGAGAGCAATATTATATTGGATTCATATATGAATACAATGAAAACTCTGCATTATGTAAAATATACAGTATGTCCTACTGGAAAAGAGGAAAGAGAATACACATTGCAGACAGGGATATGAAAACATTGTGTACAGACAGATTTGGGAACAGAGATATCCGTGATTTGTACAGTTGACCATTTGATAACATTCTGCTCATTTATCAACTCTGAGATAACATCACACCACAGTGTTCTATGGGCAGTGACTATACCAGAAGCCAGTGATGAATTTGACCCAGATAATAACATGGCATGGTGTAATATATCTCAATGATACATATTAGTAAGAACCGATAAAGGGAGGTATGTGAAATATGCATCATAATGCAAGAAAAAAAAAGCCCCATGTTAAAAATGCTTCTATGTAGATGTGGTGTCATGCTCATTTGTGTATTTTAATGTTAGGCAGCCTAGTAAAGCATCAGTGACCAAAGGTTTAAAAGTGGAAGGAGCAGTGGGTGATGAAGAATGTGCTTATTTTTTCTTCATTTCTGATTGAATATTTTGCGTTCATTGCAAAGCCCATGATATTGCTGCCAAAATGGAAAGGGTTCATGGAGTAAGGATATCCTTTTTTTTTAATGCTGCCCTTTGGTTTAGTTTGCATGTAGTCCTGCCACTGCTTAAAGCCCTGTATAGTTGGAAGTGAACATTTGATCCTTACCTTCTTACCCATACCAGGCTCCATGCCTTCCATTAACACTGGGGCAGACACATAGTTCAGAAACAGGGCTCCTTCTGCACTAATATTCCCTGTAGTTGGAATGCAGAAGTTGCCTTCTCTTGTCAAGTTTACTTTTTACCCTTTGCAATTAGGGGTTAAAGAAACCTTACATAGTACACAGATTGTGAACATATACTTTACTAAAAAAAACGCATTCTATTTTTTTTAAACCTGCATCAATTTGCAAATGTTGTAAACCCATAGCAAGCATGAGCAAAGAGCACCAATGCAAAAACTCAAACTCATCTAAGTGACAGATCTCAACTAGCACTATGCACATAGCCCTTTGACATTGAGATAACTATAAATTCTAAGACACACTGGTATACAGAGGCTATAACAGGCAAGGTGTGCAAGACAGATCCTCATTAAATCGGCGGATTGGAGAATCACATTGTGCCACCTGACACTTTAGGATTGGTAAGCATTTTGGCTGCAGGAAATGCAAGCTGAACATGGTCTGTCCCGTTGTGAGTCAGCAGGGCCCCTGGACTGCAGTGTGCTGTGCACATCCAGTAGTAGTTTGGCTGCAACAGATCCCTCCGCTAAATGCCTTGGCCATGCTGCCTCCCACGAGACTCAGGGGGTGGGGGTAAGTACCTTATCCTGAGACTTGGGACTTGATTATAAGCATTACAGTGGGCTGAGACCCCTAAAACTGTTGCATATATATTTATGTTCTAATTTTTCGGTGAATTTTGGTTGTATATTACACAATCTACTGTATGTAAATAAATTTACTTTATTTTTTAAGTTTGACCTTGCCGTTAAAGTCCCACAATTTGTGTCCAGTGACCATTGGATCTTCTGGTACAGGGTGTCACAAATGAGACTGGTAATCCACCAGGTCTATTGTAAATAATTTGTAAGTACCTTATCCTATTGTATAGCTGATATAGTATAGTAGTTCTCTATTGTTATACGTTTTTTAGTAGAATGGAGAAAGTTAGTTGCTCTAGAAAATTGTAATTTGAGTGGATACACTTGGATGATTCATCCTCACTTCCCTTCCATGTGACATCTCCTGTGTTCTCTACTCATGTCCACATCCCACCAATGTCCACATCCATAACCTGTTGTTATATACAGTTTAGGGAACCATTGAAAGGCATCTATAAGCTTGAGATGTGAAGAACACTATCTTAGAATATACTGATATACTAGAAAGATCATGGAGTATTAATAGACATAACTCCAATCATAGTGTTAACCGTGATGCTGAATATAAATGTACTAATTACATCTTTTCAATTATTTCTGGAAATGTTGAATAAAAATATGTTAACATGATAGGAAAACAAATGTATTTAATGAAAACTTTGAGGATAGATAGATAGATAGATAGATAGATAGATAGATAGATAGATAGATAGATAGATAGATAGATAGATAGATAGATAGATAGATAGATAGATAGATAGATAGATAGATAGATAGATAGATAGATAGATAGATAGATAGATAGATAGATAGATAGATAGATAGATAGATAGATAAGTTTTCATTGTAAGGCATAGTAAGTTCCTCATATTATATTTGATGAGTGAGATTGTGTGGTTCCTATTCAATACATATTCTTCTTTTAGACTCTTTATGCTGATATTCTGATTAGTGAGTAGCCTTACAAAAAATATAGTTCATTAGGAAACCAAGACATTTGGCAAGCCAGATCTCAGGTATTGTATGCATGCCATTCCTTTAATTTAATTAATTTTAAGTATTTTAGTAATTTCAATGTATCACTGTATCCAACATCTGTTGGTTTTTAAAAAGAAACTGAATCCGAAACCATACCACATCTTCAACTTTCAGAATCCTGTTTTCATCTATATATGGTATGGGAATTCCATACAAAATCTTTCATTTTTCTGCATTCATCTTATCTTATCTGGTCAGTTTTCATTGTAGACTTACTTAAACGAATTGTTCTTCAAAGCTATGACTGCAGTTTGTACACAGTTTTCAGCATTTAATATTTAAAGCCTATTAACTGTCACGGGAAAAAACAACTGTTGAGAAAAGTTCACATATAAATCATTAAAAAGATGCAATTTTCCATTTATATGGACCTTAGAGGATCTGGCACTGAAATTCCTCATATGAAGACGACATGGGATGAAAGATCCGATTTGTTTATCATGATTCTCTGTTTGCTGGCTTCTCCGTGGCTGCAGCTATATAACCACAAATTCATTGTCTGTTTTATACAGTAACACTACTGATAAAATAAGTGCCTGTTCAGACTTCATTTAATGCTAGAACACTTCTATAACTACGGCTCTCAGTGTTATATAACAGTACTCTGAGCGATGTTAAATTTTTTACACTGCAATACATTATTATGCATTAAATTTGGAAGGGAAATACACGACGGCCCATGGGATAATTTATAAAACCTTCTTGTTTAACAGAAAATTGTAAGTAACAACAGGCACTCTGCACTCTGGTACACTTGTTAGATACAAAAATTGCCGGCAAAAATATAAATAAAGTACAAGATTAAGAATCAGGGAAAGGGGGTTTTAGGGATTATTTAAAGTAAACCATATCTATTTTATGGAAAGTATCTTTTATGTAAAGGCAAAGCAACTGCTTTACCTTTGACAGATTACCTACTCTACAGTGGTTGCAGCTACCAAGGTTAGTGAAAGCTCATTTTTTATTTGCTACTTGTTACAAATTTGCTTCCTTCCGGGAATTAAAGCCAATTGCAGAAAAGAAGGTTGAAAAACATCAGTTAACATTGACAGTGGTGTTTACAATGAATTGAATAACATATGTATCTAAAGAAGATGATCTCTACCATATCAAGTTTGTATTTAAAAACCAGAGACTGTGTCTAAGAAAGGAATGTATATACACATATTGGGGAAACAAAAGTACATACATGAGTTACATGGCATTTTTTGTGTATCATACAGTTTGCTCAGTTCATCAGTCTTATGCATCACAATTTCGACTGGGCACAGTCCCAACACTTTCGCAGTTTAGCCCACTTCCTTAGGGGTACAAAACATGTAATTGTGATATTTGGATTCTACAATAGTTTAAATAAAAAAGAGCTAACATGTTCATCAACATTGCAGGTATCAAGCCAACCATGAATTGCGTGGTTGGATGCTTCATGAACAGAGAAATCTGTATGTAACTTATGATACACAAAAAAGGCCATGTAACTCATGATGTATTGTAACTTTTGTTTCTGTAATATGTGTGTATATATGCCTTTCTTAGACACAGTTTTTGTTTTTTAAATAAAACCCCTTAAGCTCAAAACCATTGCTAAAAGTCCCCTATGAAGTGGGAAGCTAAAAATTTAAATTAGGATTGTAAACTAGGAGATCACTCTCCAATTTTCTCTTCTTATTCAATAAAGCTGATTTTGGAAAAAAAATTTAAATTAGTGGTGGCACTAAACCCCCCCCAATTTGAGACACCATTTTGAATTGAATTGCATATGTACACGGAATTAAACAGACAAGAACTTAACCTCTTATATCGCCAATATATATAGTGGCTCACAAGTGCTATTAGCCAATATATTGTATTACATTTTGTTATTTCTTACTTGCTACTAATTCTCTTGCATGAATACTAATTATTCTAAGGTCACACGTTAGTGTATTATAACAAAGTAGAAAAAAACATCTTTAAGAAATTCACCAATGTGTGTTCCTTTTAAAAAATGTGTTAACCACAGAGTGCCACATTATATTTGGCATACACATATTTTGACTTTCTCCTTTCTCTCACTTTCTCCTTTTATTTTCAACAAGTGTTTTAAAACAATTGATCTATAGGGAGAACAATACTTCAAAGGCCACTGCCCTAATGTGTATTTATGGACACTTGTTAATAGATGGGAGTGTGTGACAAAAGAGAAGGACTTCAGCTTTTAGTTTCTATACCAAGATCAGTCAGCTCACTGCTCAAACATCTGCCTGCACATCAAAGCATTTTAAGTATACACAGCATATCAAATAAAGGCAGTTGATGCATAAAAACACTGTGTTATCTCACATGACAAAAAAATTATTTTGCAGACAAAAGAGTAAAGCGCACCTCGAGGTCAAGCATCATGCAGACAATCGCTCCCCAAAAAAATTACCTGTAATCAATAAATCCCAGTTGTTCTACATTACTATTTTCCTCCCATGATGTGCTGACATTGTGGAGGTAGATCTTGCCCAGCACTGAGATAGTTGAGACGTCACTACCTTAATGAAGCTCCATTCACTAGTCTTAGGATCTTTTTTCAGCAACAATTATTCAGCACCATCTAATGACCATTTGGGGATGTCATGTTGAGCTGTTTCTCACCAACATCCTTCCATTTCTCCACAAAAAATAGAGTGTAGCAATGTGTAGCCACCCTCTGGCAGGATGTATGTAAACCAGAAAGCTTTACATACATCTTCTAAGTACTGGTAAATTGCAATTTATTAAATGTATTCATATCACTTTTATGTGACCATTTAATGTGAGCACGTTTAATATATTTCCTCTCAATATTACTATAAATGTTTATATTTTTTTTATCAGATCAGTAGGTTTGAGGGGGGTAGGAGACAGTGATAAAGAATCTAGCAAATACCTCAATAGCATTTCATGCAATTTCATTCCTCATAAATGGCCTCCTTTGCATGTCTTAAATTGCAGGCATGTTAGTTTCCATAGTACACAGTGGTTGCTTAATGGCAATAATCCATTATGGTAATATGGCTTTTTCATATGTAGCAGTCCTGTGCATCATCTCCCATCTTCAGTATTTCACATGTGGGTTCCTTAATGTACATCATATGGGGAAGCAACCAGTATTAACATGTTTTATTCCTATTGTGTCTTTGTATGGCTGCTGTGAGAGCATCTTTTCATAGGTTCAGGCCAACACTTCTAGACATAGACAGCAACAACATAGAAATTGTATGAATGCAAAATACACAATAGGTACAGTATGTAACATGATAAGTATTTTCCTTTTCATATGTGAATCTGCTTCTGTAACAATCATTTTTATGTAGTTGATTTATTTAAATTCTGCAATCTTGTTGTACAACACAATACAGACCAGTGGTGCCCAACTAATTTGAAACGGAGGGCCACAAACAAGTGTGGCCCTCAGCATCACTAAAGGGCCGCACATAACATTTTCAATCTATACTGACTTGTATAAGCATTTTTAATGAAGAAATGACAGCATGCTTAGCTAGAAGACATTATATTTCATTTTAAATAACAAAACTTGTGTTAAAGGATTCTTCAAGCATTAGGGATCATTGTAGCGTGGTAATGCACATTTTGTGTCATATACATCGTCAAAGGTTATGTGCTGCAATATATATTATACAATCACCTTTATTGGTGGAATAGTGGGAGTATAGGCACTTACCTGCCTGCTGACTCCCGCCAACACTAGAGGAGAAGAGAAGGAGAGGCAAAGGACATGCTCAGGCTCCATCAAGGTCGCTGATTGGCTTTTACGTATGCCTATCACATAAGTTTATCACCTCTCCTTCTCATCCCACTCTAAAAACATCCTGGACGAGGACCTGTCAGCGGGGGATCAACAGACAGGTGAGTTTCTATGCCCTAAACAGTTAGGTTTTGGGGGCCGCAGGTGGAGGAAGGAGGGGGGCCGCCAAAGAATGCCCAAAGGGTAGCAGGTTGGGCACCTGGGATATAGACCATTCACTATGAATTTACGTCTTATTATTGTCCTGGTCCTTTTAAACCTCTAGCAAACCCCTATCTGGGCATGCAAGAACAATACTAGGTCATATGCTAATTTTCCACAGGCCACCAAACAGCTGCTAACACCACAGCAACAATGAAAGAGGATGGACGTGCCAATTATGTAAAGTATCTAAAATAGTCTCTTCACCCAACTGGCAAATACATTACACTTAAGGTAGCCATACACAGGTCCATTTTCACCTGAATTTTCGACCGATTGACCAGCGTGAGCGTTCCCACCAACCAACCGCTGTCCGAAAATCTGGTGCGCTCACCTGATGAGAACGACCAGGAATCCGCCGCATGCCAAATCGCACGGTTATCCAACATGTTGGTAGATTACCGTCCAATCCCATTCACTGTCCCCATCCAAAGTAATGTCGATCCTCTGAGAGGCTGGTTGCAGCGTGATCACGCTGAATCACGACATCTTCACGCTGCAGTCAGTCTCTCTCGAAGGAGAATCCAAACGTGTATGGCTAGCTTTACACGTTAACCGATTCCTCCCTCTAGTAATATACATGAACAGCCTTTTTCAGTCTCTCTGGGCAGCATACCTAAAGCAGCTGTAACATTAATTATCATGATTTTTTAAGAAAACTGGGATATTGAGGAAAGCCAAAATAATTGAGTGAGTCTTTGGATAAATTTAAAAACAAGGTGATGAAACATTCAGTTGAAGGAATAAAAACCCTCATTTTAAATGACTTCCAATTCTGTCTATAAAAGTACATTTCAGTCTGCCCTGAGGTCTTCTGCTGTTATGCTTCACAACAAATGTGGATCAATTAGCAGAAAAGGATTGCAAGGAATGACTGGCATTGATTAATTTTCTTCATCTCCTTAGAGAACTCTTAGAACTTGTTGTACAGTTGCACAGTCATATTATTCTTAGGGTTTTTTTGTTAAAAATATCTACTATTATTCATCAGACACAAGACAAATAAGTGTCTGGATTGTGACTCTAAAAAATCATTTTTAATAACGTTAGATATGTGCACTTATTCTTTTGTTTCCGTGTCTGTGATTTTCTAATTAGCATAATACTGCTATGAAGGCAGATGTGGAAGACACTATCGTACATTAACAAAGGCTTCAAAGTTTTTGGAAAAGAATTAAGAAAACTTTACTTAATTAATATATCCTTATTACATAAACAATTTGATACATATGTACTGTATATAATTTTTTAGATGTTCTAAAAGAAAATGCTAATTGCGCATTATTTTATTGCAACCATAGTAATGGTACCTGGGGTACAGAGCCTCTTCCAGTTATTACACCCTCCCACTCATTCATTCAGCTCCTACATTGTCAAAAAGATGTCATACACTAGGAACAGTTAACATTCTCTCATGCTCTCATTGGCTGATGATCCTGATCAATGGATACATGACAATAATCATATAGCAATATATAAGCATATTAACCTGGTTGAACACCTATCGAATGGTGTATGACCAGCGAAAGTCAAATTCAAGCATTCTTAAATGGAGATTCATCTATGATGTAATAATAGGACAGCTATGTGTTTATAGTAGATAGACTTGAGATAGAGGAAGCAAGATCTTCTTCAATCTTGTGCAGGTAAAAGAGGAAGCATCCCATCACTTGCACCTGGGTGCACCGCATGTACCGAGGTGAATCAGGGGACAATAATGATCTCACCCTTATGTTGCAGCCGACTCTTTCCAGGCCTCTACGTACACATACCTACTTCCATCCAGGGGGCAGCCAGGCCTCACCTGCAACAGCCGCTGAGAGGGCTTTCTTCCATTTAGCAGGTCCTTGCGCACCTCCCTCAAAAAAGGTCCAAGACACATCAGATTGTTGTGAAAACGGTGCCCCTTTATGGCAGTAACGTCACAGTGCCAGTTATACTCCACGATCTTCCTGGGAGCCATCTGGGAGCAGTATCTTTCGGTAACAGTTTTTGACCCTTGCCTTCTTCACCCAAGTGACTTTTCCTAGGTTACAACTGCCCTTGCCCCCAGCGAGGGGAACAAGGGTAAGGCTATAGTTACATCTCAGTGCAGGCCTGGTCTTCGGATACGCAGGCCTGGGGCCTGTTCCCACTAGATCCAGTACACCTCTGCTCTCTACTCCTCTGCTGCTAAGAAGACCCAACTTACATAAAGTACTAAACTTATATTACCCTCTTTTTCTCCTCCCAGATCACAACATCACATGTTCCAAAACATTTGCCTTGTCACCTGCCACCTATGTTTTGCCCAGCAACAGCACAAACATAATCACTGACAATTTTCATAGAATCCAAGTTAACTCTTCACTGACCATGGCACAATGCACTCGACCCTTAGTCCACCTTCCTACACAGGTTCAGAACATGCTCACAGGAAGAAGAGTGAGCTAAAATGTATTGTGGTGCCTTCACTGCCAATCAGCAAGCTGCATTCTTTAAGTTGAATTTTTTAATTTAAATATGAACTAAATTTATGCAAAAACTAAGTCTGTTAGAGCAATACTTTTTAATGTTTCAAAAAACAATATTTATATCTTCACAAATTTTAGTGATAGCCTTTGCAATAGAAAGGCTATGGACATGAATGAGGAGACTAGTGTACAATGCAATGTGCCACAAAAAGGCCAATTTTGACTTTAGTTGTCTTAAGCACGTAATAACAAGGCCATAAGCATGAATAAGAAGAATAGCGCACTATGGAATATACAAGAAAAACTCAAATTTGGACTTTATTTTTCAAAAAAGACGGAATAGGCCATGAACATGTTGTTACTATGTTTTACTGTAAAGGTTTTCCATTGTAACACAAATGGGTTGTTTTCCTCTTCTGCCTTAGAACGTTGACCCCACCAAACAACATGGGAACAGTTGACAGGTCTTTGGCAGCCTTTGCAAATTCACAACCACTTAACAGAGCAGTGCATTTACAGTTTTAGGTTCACTGTCAAGCAGAAGCTATCCTGAAACTGACTGAATGAAGGAGAAATGTCTATGAGTAAATCAACTGACTGACAGGGCTGTTTTCAAAATATGGTAATATCACCAACAATGCTATGGGTAAGGGGTGTTAGCTAGGGGCTTCTGTGGGAATATGCTCTAAATTTAAAGAGCCTGGTTAGGTGAAATGGGAGGTGGGGGGGGGGGGGGGGGGGGGGGGGGGGGGTCTCAGTGGGGTGGAGTTCCATATATTTGTTCGTCAGGCTTAACATAATTGTGGGAGTGTACCTAATGTGGGGAATGTCATATATTAAAAGACAGCTGTAGAACTTCTCTTTTTTTCAACCTCCTATGTTAACATAGCCTTGATGAGGCAAACATGTCAGAGAACTCAGCTGTGCTTGGCTACTATGTATTATTTGTAGTGAAAGCTGAAATTCGAAAATGACAAAACTAAGATCTATTTTAGACTGTTTTCACCATATTCTCAAAGTTTAGTTACTTAAAAATTCCTCTTCTTTAAGCCAAAATACCAGTTTGCAAAACTAGTGACATTACATATCCAGCGATTTCCCAGCAAAGTTTCTTAATATCTAAATAGTAATATTATCTAAATATAGGGATGGAATATAATATAAGAATGGAAATCTAGACATGTTGATACCTCCAAAGTTATCAACTCTATGTACGACCTGAAAATCTAAATAAACAGCGTAAACTACAAACTGAAATCACTATACATTGCAGACTTGCATGACTTTAAATGTCACAAGCCTAGTCTCTTTTTCTTTGTCTTGCAGTGTCTGTTATACACTTGAGACCAATTGTCTGGCCTTTTGAAACCATATTTCCTATGACCTTTCAACTCAAGGAGTTTCTGTTGAGACCTTCTCTAAGAATATGGAAGACAGAGTAAAGCTGTAGACCATTTATATTTAGACTGGGATCACTATTCTTACCTCCCTCTAGACCATGAAATGTCACACTTAGAATTAAATAAGTCATGCCACACATATCTATTGGGAGGACCGTGAGTTTGCACATTTAAAGCATAGTAGATTAACTTTACAAAGGCATTTTCAGTTTTAAGCAATTTCTACAATGTCCCTGACTAGTAGCTTAGAAACAACTATGGTACTATATTGTACACTATATTGTGTGATCCATACAGGTCAGTCTGGTCATCTTCCCATCTGAAATGTACCTATTTGTATGCACTGACACATTATTATATGTCAACATGTTGACTTTCTAAAGACTACAATATTGAATTATTTTAAAAAGGGTTTCAATTATTCTCTAGCTATAAGCATTGTACAGATGTTTATATTCCAAGTTGGTATACAAAAGAGTTACAGAATTCTTAGCTATTGTTTAGAGAGAAGATCTTTGAGGACTTCTAACCCTCTTTTTTGAGTAATCAGCAGTTTATAATCTCATAGAAACAGATCCAATTTCAATAGGGATGCTTGAGAACCTTGAATGAATTGCATGTTAAGCTAGCCATACACGTGTCGGATTCCATGTCCAATCGATTCATCATCCGATCGATTCCGGCGATTCTGCCGGGAATCGCAGGTGTGATCAATCGGCCAATTAAGAGTATCCATCGCAGCATACCACCTTGTCCGAGCGGATTCCGGCACGATTCCGTGTGCGATTCCACCTCCGATGCCACTTCACAAATGGCAACTCCCCCTGATCCAGGCAGAATCGGATGAGAAAGACCAACATGTTGGTTCTCCGTCGGATCCGATTCTGAGCCCCTGAACGATCGGACCTGATCGATTGGACAAGGTGGGATGCATGCGATTCCGGCACGATCGTTTCGCGTGCACGCGCCCGGAATCGATCGTGTCGGAATCCGGTGCGAATCCGACACGTGTATGGGGGCCTTTAGTACAAATAGCTAGTAAGTGTTGTAAGTGTTGTAAAACACTTTTATTGTTAGTTAAGGAAATATTATGTTCATAGTTGAGGTACAGGTTCCATCAAGAGAACCTTTTCACTATAGGTTGAATTAGAAAAGCTGATCATTTTTGATATGATGGAAGGCCAAGTGAAGTGGAATGTTGCCACTCTTCAACTGGTATTGGGTTTAGATGGGCCATTTATAAATAGATCCATAATTCAGTGTGAACCTCTAATGATCAGAGGGAAGCTCTATAGATCAGAAGAGTATAGTATCTAGAGCACTATGAGGGTACTCTTTTATTTCAAGTTTGACTGCCTGGATTTGAACTTAGTCCCATATAGGCGATCAGCTGCGGGGCGGACACCATCAGGCACAAATGACCAGGCAATCTTTTTTTAAAAATTTCCCCATTGAAAAAAAATTGCGTCCATAGAGAATAAATGGACCACATTGATTGCGTCCATACATGATCAAAAATCATGTCCATTCATGTCTATGATCAGGGTAGAAAAATTGGTACGATCAGGGTAGAAAAATTGCGTCCGCCCACCATGCATGGTGCCTATGTGGGTAATTAACATTTCCATTTGGGCATAATGTTGCCATACAGACTTTTAGTCAATATAAATTTTAGCAGGAAAGAATCTCTATGATGGGCAAAACGAAGAAATGTTTTTTAAAGTGCACTTTAACCCACGAGATAAGCTTTTGTCCCTAGCTGGCCAACCGCTTATTATTGCGGCAATCTGAAATAAAAAAAAATTGCCTGTAATGAGATACTTGTGCTATTCCCCTGTTGTTTAGATGAGACATTTTTAAACTGAGAGCTGTTTACATCCATTTACTTTCAGTTTGTGTCCATTGAAAAACATTGTATCTGGCGGTGGCCATTTGTGTTACTGCAGCTGGAAGCTACACAGAAGTAAATATTATGGCTTCCACAGATGACAGCAGGGTAGGTAAGTATATATTTTTTTAGGTTTGAGCCACTTTGAGCCATTGGGACAGTTTAGAGATAAGTAAAAATTTTATGAAAGTTTAAGTGCACTATTATTTCCAAAGCTTCTATCAATAAAGGATAGAAAATGCTTGTTTAACGCTGCCCACCAACCCTTTAAGTGTATTGCAAAGCCTCTTATCACCAAAATGCTGGATGAGTCAGGGGAGATCGGTAGAAACCCAAATAAAAAACGAATACAAAACCATATATTTAACTAAACTACAACATTTAACCAACTAAAATGTAAACTACAGTTGGGAAAACACTTCAGCAAGTCAGCCATGTATGCATATGGCAGACCACTTTAAATATGTTTTTCTCTCATGGAAGCAAAAGAATCCAACTACAGTGTCCCAATGGTTTGCCAGTGTAAATGAAACTATGTACATGGAGGTCATTATGAAATTAGTATAAACATTATAGAAGACAATGGCTAGCTTGGCATCTGTTTACAGATTCAGATGAAGCAGAGATGCCTAAGGCTTTTTATACCCTTTGGGTTTGGGCTGAGAATTAATATTATACAACGATTTACACAATTTATTTGGTGTGTGTGTTTTTGAGAGTTGACTTATTGGCTGATTATCTTATTCACCACCAAATACTTTTCCCAGTTGGAGGATGAAGAAACTGCACCCCTTTATAGACCGAGTAGAGTTTTTGAAATGATGTATGGCAATTTGAAGTTTTTTCAAAATTTTTGGAACGCATTCTGAACATCTAGAGATATATTATTTATTTCATGTGTATGTTGAAAATGTATGAATTAAAAAAAAAGTTATTTATGAAAGAACTACATGTTTTTATTTATCTTAGGATGTGTTTCCAAAGATGTCACAAACCTGACCTCTCCCAACAATTGGTTGACAATGTCATGTTCAGGAAATTTACAGTTAAGGCCTTTCTCAATTGATTTCACTACGATCCATTCTATATTCCATCTTCTGCACATGAACTGTATGTTTAGAGACTTTGCAAGGAACTTGAAATTTTTGAATATTGAAAGAATTTGCCTTATGTTTCCAGTTTCAAAAAATATTTTTTCTCTTGGAAAGCAATATCATAAAAATTGCCAGCCCATCCCTACTAAGGGACCCTACTGATTGATGAAGTCTTTGTGCTCTTTGGGAAGCATGGCCTCTTTGTGCCATGACAGCAGTACTCGCAGATGCAGAGTATGAGGAATGATGGCACGGCTGGAGACGCAGGGAGAGGCTGCATGTATTTCTAAAGGATGGGGATACAAGCAGTGATGACAGCAATGTTTCACTTACTGACACATTTCAAATGGACTGAGCAGGAGTAGAGCATGGGTTAAGGACATCATATTCACATTGTGAAGAGAGAGGCTTCAGGATTTTTCAAAAGTCAGCTAGTGATTTAATGTCTTGCCAGGATATTAATCGAGCATTCCATGTGCACGATAAAGCTGTGAATACTTATTATTTTAAAAAAGCATTACTAATAGACTTGTCATTATATGCTGTCATTTCCTCAACTTGAACCCCCCGTCCTCAAGAAAATCATAAATCTTGTTTATGTACTTCCTAAAGCTCTTATTTTATTTCCAGTAAAATATAAATAAAAAATTAAACCCCCCAAAAAGAAATGTACAGTAAAGAGTCATTTATTCATCTTTGGCTTTTTTATGCATTATGTTGGAAATAAAATATGTTTTACAAAAATGGGGTTGTAACAATTAAGCCCATGAAATAGTGAACTGGTAACCAGATTTTTCTAGACCAAATGTTTGAGATCTAGTAGCTCTTACCAGCAATTCCCATCCCCTAATATAAAGAACCACCATAATGTTTCCCATTCAGAGTCCCTTAATAGTCCATGCTCTGACCATATGTATTTTATCTGCACACCCCTACTCCCATGTGACAATGTTCACAACCAAAGATTAGGCATTCTGGCATGAAGAATGAATCCTAGGAGGAAAGGTCAAATTTAAAATCCAAAGGGGGAACTGAGCTGGAGAGAAAAAAGGAGAACTAACTGTGTTGCTTTGGCTTTTAGTCGAATGGAAAAGAGTAAATATTTCTATTACGCATGTATTTTTTTCTCTCCCTTTCCCTAAAAGTCAAACACCTTGAAATCAAAGTGTAAGCACGTATCACAGTGGTGGGCAACTAAGTTGATATGGTGGGCCACAAGTGCGGCCCTCGCTACCACTAATGGGCCGCACATAACATTTTCAATCTAAACTGACTTGTACTGTATGAGCATTTTCTAATGAGGAAATGACAGCAGGCAGAGCTAGAGGACATTATTTAAATTTTTTTAAATAACAAAACTTGTTTTTAATGATACTCCAGGGATAAGGGAACACTGTAGTATGGTAACGCATATTTTGTGTCATGCATAGCATCAAAGGTTATGTGCCTTATAGATATCTTCAAAGCATTTGATGATATCAATGGGGCACATAACCTTTGATTCAAAGGTTATATGTCCCTATTCTGAGGTAATGTGCCACATACAATAGTCCCCCGTTTGGTGGAATAGTGAGAGCATAGGCACTCATCTTCTTAGAACAGGATATTCTTAGAGCAGGAAGCGGAGGAGAGGTGAGGGACTTGCTCAGGTGCTGCCTGGCTTTCATGTGCTCAGCCAGAGTTAGTCCCTTTCCTCCTCTTCCCACCCGGAGAAGATCCTGGGTGAAGACAGATTAGTTACAATGTTATATGCATTAACAGTTAGGTTTCGGGGGCCGCAAGTGGAAGACCAAGGAACACACAAAGGGCCGCATGCGTCCCCCCAGCCACAGGTTGGGCACCTGGGACTTATCATCTTTACCATTTAATTACAAAAAAACTTAAAATATAATTTAAAGTCTACTTTTCCAATTTTTGAGTTCTTGTCAAGTTTCTCCATTTTCTGTTCATATTATTCAGAGTTTAAGGCTTCCTTAAAATACAATACTTGCCTGCTTCAGTCATTGTATTCTGAACCTGCCTAAAGTCCTTGGTGGACATAAAAATATGTCATGTGACTTCTCTTTTGAAACATTGACAATAACGTTTCTTGCTTAATAAGTGCCTGCTCTACACCTAACCCCCAGGCCATGGACTGGTTTTGGCCTATAGCCTGTGAGCTGGGTGCATGAAGAGGCAGAGGCAGAAGTGCTATTGGGCCCACCTGTGCACTTTTCTAAACTCCTGATTAAAGGAAAACAATTGGCCTCAAATTTGCTTTAAATTTAGATGTAAGGTTTACAGAAAGTTTGCTAATTCTTTTTATTATTTTATTAGCCCATAAAGGGTAAGACTTGAACACCAAACTTTTTGTATTAATTGAAGGCTAACATGGCACAACACACTACTATTGATTTAGGTTACATACACATTACCTAAGGATCTTACAATTAAAGCTTCATTTTTAGCACTGCACACTTACAATTAATATATGTCAAAGCCATCACCTTCCTCAACAATAACTTGCGAAGCCCCTGATCGAGAAAAAGTATGTTCCCTGTCTGGAGCCCCAAAAATGTTAGGAAATGCTGCCAGGGGACTAGCTTTTTCAAACATTCAAATCACTTTTGACAGCCCATCATATTTATTCAAATTCTTTAAGACTGCTTTAAGTAATGAAACCAATTAGGAACCAGTAAGAAAAAGTCCAGAACAAATTAGCAAAGTTTGTCTTCATGTGAGTGATGAAAATGTCCTTTTCTTCTGAAACAGGTTACATTTAGGTTCTATTTTCTATTTCCCTTTTGTTTGCATTTATTGTATTTTTCCACATGACATAACCATCCTTCTTTAGAACACCTGTCATTTGCTGCTGGCAAGATTATATCATTGACTTGAACAGAGCCATGTTGTGAAATATCACTGGTGGAAAAAGTATCAAAATGAAAATCTGAAACCTGCTGGGAGCTGATGCTTACTCGCTCAGCAAGCTGATACCCACCCCCCTTCAAGTCAAACCAAGCCAGGGTCTCGATTAGCTTTCAGTGACAGTTTGGGATTCATCCAAAGACAGCGGTCAGACTGCATGAGGGATAATATTTGTATATAATCTTGCTGTGCATTACCAAGAAATTTATAGGACTCTTCAAACTCTAAAGGATGATAAGTTCCAAGACTAATGCATTGGACCAACTTTGAACTGAACATGATTTCCTGGTGTAAATTTTATTCAAACAGATTTGATAGTGGAACAAATGGAATATCCATGTGTAGATGCATGAGGGAAGGAGAGTGACATTAAAGTCCAATATCTCACATTCCTGCACCCATTCCCACAACTGAATTGTATACAGAAGGGATAATTTACTGCTTGGTTGTTGAACAAATGACCCCCTTAATCCTCCCACAGGGTAATTATGATGAATGGCTTGCAGTCAAATCCTTTCAGTGTTGCCACCCTACCTAGCACTGCTTAAGGATTAACATTAGGAAGGAAGGTTGACAGCATCATTCACTCTATAAGATGCCCCAGACCATAAAGCTAGGCATACAGCCGATTTCGATTTTAGCATTAGATCGACCTAAAACTTTACATTGATGGGACTTAAAGCGTATGCTGCACACATGGTTCAATTGGCGACAATTGTCCAATACCGATCAAAAGATTGATCGAAATATGACATGTTAGAAATTTTGTACAATTGTACAAACTAAAATTGTAGCATTGTGTTTGTTGGTCGGGTCTGTTATATTCGATGAACACATTTATATATGACTCTTTCCTGTGTTTTTTGAACGAAACTAAAATCGTTGATTTTGGACATATTATGATCGTATTATGATAAGACCTTTCATGTGGTATTACTTTGGATTCGATTTCGATCGGTGTCCAATGAAAAGATCAATATCTAAAATCGAATCAGAAATTGATTGTTCTAAAATCAAACCTAGCTTAAGACATACCTAGGTTTGAAGAAGGAAAACGAGAAAAAATATTCTGAACTAAATGGTATACTATGTTATTACAAAATAATAATTCAACAATAAAGTATCTTTTATTTTTATGAGAGCACGTTAGTTGTGTGTCTTATAAAGCAAAAAAAATTTGGTACATAGGAAGAGAAAGTATATTTTCCATAAAGATTTTCCTGTTAAAGCATGCAGACAATTTCATTGTTAAATCATTACAAATGATCATGTTTTGTTTCAGAATTCGATTGACTAAATAAGGTTGAAATTGAGCGTAGAATAAAAACACACTTCACTGGTGAAGTCTGAAAATCTCTTTTTATTGTAAAAGTATTTGACAATTTACTTTTAAACCAATATCTAGTCTAGTATATCTAGATGTGAAGCATCCTCCCATATTTTGCCATCAATAAATTTAGATTGAGCATGAGAAAATCATGTCAGGTGTAGGAAACGCAGTTGAAGATAACTGTAAAACAGATTTGAGCACTAAGAGTTTTATTTCTAACTAGATTTCTGATTTTGTGTAAGTATCAAACTTCTGGCACTATTGGTGATTATTAATCAATGTAGAAGAGAGAGTCACCAACTATTGAGTGGCTTTTTGTTTATTAATTTAGGTTGTTTAAAATATGCCATTCTATAATGTTATTGTCCAGGTATTATACATAGGTTGGTCCTGTATTCTCAGTACGGGGCCTGGAGATAAATTGGAGCAAACAAAGCTGCTAAGTTTTGCAGGGTCCCAGGTTTTGGAATGGAATGGAAGGAATTGGGTTCCTATTCCACCCAGGTATACACACCTGTTCCCCAGACCTGAATCCTGTTGAGCACATCTGGGACATCATGTCTCGCTCCATCCACCAATGCCACGTTGCACCACAGACTGTCCAGGAATTTGGGGAATGCTTAAGTCAAGGTGTGGGAGGAGATCCCTCAAGGAGGCCCACACACCGCTGAGCCTCATTTTGACTTGTTTTAAGGACATTACATCAAAGTTTCCACTTTAATTATAAGTGTGACTCCAAATCCAGACTTCCATGGGTTCATAATTTTGATTTCCATTGATTTGTGTGTGATTTTGTTGTCAGCACATTCAGCTATGTAAAAAACAAAGTATTTAATAAGAATATTTAATTCATTCAGATCTAGGATGTCTTAATTTTGTGTTCCCTTTATTTATTTATTTGTTTATTTATTTATTTATTTTTATATTGTTTTTTGTGCAGTGTATATATATATATATATATATATATATATATATATATATATATATATATGTAACACTTTACATGCATTTTTTTTATTTTTGTGGTGTATAATTTTTACATATGCTATTAATAGGAAACACAAATAAAAATAATACATTATGTTCATCATTTTAGTTAAAATCGGCTCTATGGAAGTACAGGAATCCTTTTAATGTGACAGTTTAAAAAAAAATATATATATATATACTTTTTGGAAGCAAAACTCAAATTTCTTGTGTGGTCTGCAATGACTAATAGACGGAGAGCACTGGAGGATATCTCATTTAATTACCTATGATTGCTTGTTTAAAGAGTATTTAAATACAAATGGCCTTACTTTCTCTGAAACAGAAGTAATTTCAGCCATTGAAACTATTTAAAATTCATAGTAATTTGGAAGGTAATTGAAAATATAAAGTAGTGTGAAATTACCAATGTGAAAAAAGTACAATCTGAAATACTTTGAATCAATAGCTCCTTCTGCTGTAATTAAGATGTATGTTAATTTAACATATGACTCAGCAGTTCCATGATCATTAGCATAGTCTGTCATTATGGGATTTATTCAGCTATTACAAATTATTAAGCTAGTCTAACGAAAACACAGACTACGTTCAGGTGAGTTCTGTTGGAAAATGAGGTTTTGTTCTGTTTCAGAAAATATGAAATTTATTGGAAATATTTAGTGCTTAACAGCTCTTCCAGCAATAGATACACAGAGAACTCATGTTTTTTGCATTGAGTCATGTTCAGATATATGTATACATACTTCTGCTTGTAATGCGATTTTTCTAATGGTTAGATTTACTGGCGCAATACAGAAGAGGTTTTGGTATAGTCTGAGAATTTTAGTCTCCTATTAAGAGAATCAAGTAAATATGCATATTGTTGTTTCCTAATTACCATGCCATAGGATCTACTAAGCATAGTTTTTAAAGCTACCCATGTACAAGTAGATTCCTGTGCATTCTGCCAGCAACAGCGAGCCAGCGACAATCACCACATCTGCCGAACTTATGGAAATCCCAGTCACACATGGATTTGCATACAATACTTTGAGTCCCGATCCAAAATACAGCAATTGTTAAGACAAGAACCATCAAGTAAGATCGCCGCGGTGTTCCGGTTGATAGCTCCAGGTGGGTGCCTTAGTTTTGTGGACGATCATCCATTGAGTGAGCGCTGCAAACGCCCATGGAAGTGGATTGTCCAAAAGCTCGACCTTAGAAGTCTGATCTTCAAATTAATTGGATTAGAAAACAGGGTAGAACCATGGTAAGTATTCAGAGATTTGAAAAATGATTAGGGGGAAAGGTAGCCTTCAAATAAAATCATAAAGGTAACAGATGGCTTAACTCAGACACCAGGATATTTGACCTAGGGACAGTTTATGGGAAGTAAAGTGACAGAGTGTGCTGCACATACCTTATCTCCCTGTAGGCATGGAGAATGAGCAGTTGTGAATTGCAAATGGGCTGCTCCCAAACAAGCATGTAAATGTAGCCTAAGAGTCACAAAGCATAAACCAGGGGTCTCCAACTTTTTTGCCTTGAAAGCAAATTTTAATATGAACAAGCCAAAATGATAAACCATATTTATTTTTTATATATTGAATACACATAGAGGCGCACCTAAAACAAAATCCTTGTGTCAATAAAGAAGAGCAAAACAAAATATATAGCCATTGCCTTTGTGATTGCCACCTCTTCTCTAGACCATGACATATTGTTGTTGGATACTAGTGTTGAGCTTGAATATTCGAATTGCAAATACATTTTGCGAATATGGCGGCAGATATTTGCAATTTGAATATTCAAGATATTATCACATGTGACCATTCATTTTGAATATATATAAGAATATATTTTCACATTGTGTGGCCATACACTGTAATTGAGAATATTCACGAATATTAGTAGAATTATTTGTGAAATTTAGCAAATTCGAATATTGCCTATGCCGCTCATCACTATTGCATACATAGAGATAGTTGTATGTACATTTACAGTGGTATTGTATTCTACATTTGGAGACATAAGTAGAGAGGTATTTTTGCTACTGATGCTGGATACTGTCTACCAGAGCTGTTGGCAGTGGAATGAATATTCATTTCTCCATCATCTCCAAAGGCGTTTCAGAGAATTTGGCAGTACATCCAACCGGCTTCACAACCACAGACCACATGTAACCACACCAGACCAGGACCTCCACATCCTGCATGTTCACCTCCTTGATCATCTGAGACCAGAAATTAGAACGCTGCAGCATAACCAAATAATCTCTGCACAAACTGTCAGAAACTGTCTCAGGAAAGCTGATCTGCTTTGTCATCTTCATCGGGGTCTGGACCTGACTGCAGTTCATTGCATCAACCGACTTGAGTGGGCTCACATTTGATGACGTTCTGTTCATGGATGGTTTTCACTGTTCAGTGCTCACTTTATTTAGTCATACAGATAACTTGTTGAGCTTTATTATTGGTTATTTGACTCACATCCTTCTTTTAATGTTGCAACATCCCAGCCCATAGAAAAAATATTTTTAGCAGATCAATTGTACTGTCACGTCTGTACTCAGCAATAAAGCAACTGCAGTCACGAGACCCAAGAAAAAGGAAGGAATGAAAACATCAATTCAAGATCTTTGTGGGCCTCAGATTCGTGGTATCCTTGCAGGGGGAATATCAGCTTGCAGAGTGTAGTCACTGTGAATGATGGATGCCAAGTGACTGTCAAGATCAGCGGGTATTTTCTCCTTACACAAATACACATAAAAATAACTGCATGCAGAGATTTACATTACAATAAACACAAATAGTAACAGGCTATGCCATTAGGAAGCCTGTGGTAACAAAACATTTTTGGGGTTTATTGATGTTTTAAATAATTTGACCGTCTAACCCACAATAAGCATTAAGATCAGGAATCCTTACTCTTTTGGAAATGTTTGAAGTATACAGTATATACTTGTCCTAGGTCAGTAGAGCAAATTGTGTTGTGATGCAAATATATTGGAATAATAGACAATCAGCTACCTTATTTAGCACTGCCCTTCCATAGTACAAGTGATGTGCAGCATAGGCAATATAAAAATAAAATTTGCAAGATATCCTGGTTTTTTTGCCTAGTATTCCCTTAAAATTCAAGAATTCATGATCTCCAACCATTATTTACTTCAATAATTGCAAAAATCTTGAATATTCACAACTAATAAGGTATAGCACTATATTCTAGACCTTTGTGAATTTGTGAATTGCCGATATTTGCAATAAAAATTTTGGTTCAAATAATTCATCAACACTATATCGTACTTCCCTGAATATTGTGTAATAAGAAAGAAGGAAAATTGTATTCTGTTTTCGATTTAAAAAACAATTTATCTAAGGTATATAAAATCTCTCTCACATTCCCATTCCCTCTCTTGTTCACTCTAACCATCTCATAATCATATTCTATCCCTCGTTCTCTCTCAGCACTTCTTTCTTTTACTTTTTAAATAATTTCTTAAATTTTTCTACAGACCGCGGTACATGTAATCACCTGCAATCCACTGTTATTTAAAATTCTTATCATCCTTTGAACATCGCCTGATATAAAAAATCAGGAAGGCGGTGGGGGTGCCAGCTTCTGAAATGAAAGGCATTGCAGGGGTGACTGACACAAATCTGTAGTCTCTCTGAAGGCTTTGGTGAAATGGACAGACTCAAACAGACACACGAAAAAGTGACAATGAACCTTTTCTGGAAACAAACTTCATAGCGGCACACTATTGGCAACTTATAAACGTACTTATCTCTTATTTCACTCTATATGGCCAGTATGGCCTATCCTCTCCAGCTTCCTGAGCTTTGTAAAATACTGTGACTGGCCATACATTCATTGACTAATTGATTAAAGTTTAGCCGTGAATTACCAAGTCAGTGTATAAAATTTTTTACACGGTATGGGGAACTTGGTTAGAGAATTCAAATACTGTATTATAAATACTTGGCTCCCTGTTTACACTTTCAGACTAGATTCCATTTTTTTTAATACACTTTATGGTTGATGTTTTATTGGTCCTCTTCCAGCTACTGTACAGGGAGTGCAGAATTATTAGGCAAATGAGTATTTTGACCACATCATCCCCTTTATGCATGTTGTCTTACTCCAAGCTGTATAGGCTCGAAAGCCTACTACCAATTAAGCATATTAGGTGATGTGCATCTCTGTAATGAGAAGGGGTGTGGTCTAATGACATCAACACCCTATATTAGGTGTGCATAATTATTAGGCAACTTCCTTTCCTTTGGCAAAATGGGTCAAAAGAAGGACTTGACAGGCTTAGAAAAGTCAAAAATAGTGAGATATCTTGCAGAGGGATGCAGCACTCTTAAAATTGCAAAGCTTCTGAAGAGTGATCATCGAACAATCAAGTGTTTCATTCAAAATGGTCAACAGGGTCGCAAGAAGCGTGTGGAACAACAAAGGCGCAACATAACTGCCCATGAACTGAGAAAAGTCAAGCGTGCAGCTGCCAAGATGCCACCAGTTTGGCCATATTTCAGAGCTGCAACATCACTGGAGTGCCCAAAATCACAAGGTTTGCAATACTCAGAGACAGAAATGCTGAAAGACGACCACCACTGAACAAGACACACAAGCTGAAACATCAAGACTGGGCCAAGAAATATCTCAAGACTGATTTTTCTAAGGTTTTATGGACTGATGAAATGAGAGTGAGTCTTGATGGGCCAGATGGATGGGCACATGGCTGGATTGGTAAAGGGCAGAGAGCTCCAATCCGACTCAGAGGCCAGCAAGGTGAAGGTGGAGTACTGGTTTGGGCTGGTTTCATCAAAGATGAGCATGTGGGGCCTTTTCGGGTTGAGGATAGAGTCAAGCTCAACTCCCAGTCCTACTGCCAGTTTCTGGAAGACACCTTCTTTAAGCAGTGGTACAGGAAGAAGTCTGCATCCTTCAAGAAAAACATGATTTTCATGCAGGACAATGCTCCATCACACGCGTCCAAGTACTCCACAGCGTGGCTGGCAAGAAAGGGTATAAAAGAAGAAAAACTAATGACATGGCCTCCTTGTTCACCTGATCTGAACCCCATTGAGAACCTGTGGTCCATCATCAAATGTGTGATTTACAAGGAGGGAAAACAGTACACCTCTCTGAACAGTGTCTGGGAGGCTGTGGTTGCACGCAATGTTGATGGTGAACAGATCAAAACACTGACAGAATCCATGGATGGCAGGCTTTTGAGTGTCCTTGCAAAGAAAGGTGACTATATTTATTATAGATTTGTTTTTGTTTTGTTTTTGAATGTCAGAAATGTATATTTGTGAATGTTGAGATGTTATATTGGTTTCACTGGTAAAAATAAATAATTGAAATGGGTATAAATTTGTTTTTTGTTAAGTTGCCTAATAATTATGCACAGTAATAGTCACCTGCACACACAGATATCCCCCTAAAATAGCTAAAACTAAAAACAAACTAAAAACTACTTCCAAAAATATTCAGCTTTGATATTAATGAGTTTTTTGGGTTCATTGAGAACATGGTTGTTGTTCAATAATAAAATTATTCCTCAAAAATACCACTTGCCTAATAATTCTGCACTCCCTGTATTCTTGACCCTAATATCAACCTTCTGTAGATCCTTAATATATTTGGATACATTTCATGTTGCTATATTATGTTGTATTATTTTGTACTGGTCTTCATTGTTTTTTTTATTGTTTATGGACATGATACTGTACACTGTGTATCAGTCATTCGCTTATGTATATCAGCACACTGTTGTTCCTTTGTTTATGCTTTATACCCCTCTTTTCTTGTATTTGTTATGACTTGTTTAAATTAAAAAAGTTACCTTTAAAAAATATATACATTTTTATATTTAATACTGAAAACAATGATTAAATGTTACATTTAAATAATCCCCTACCCTATGGAAATAGTATAGAGGTCTCCTGGACCACTTACCCATTTCTACAGAATAAAAAATACATGATTAAATAAAATGTGAAAAAAAGGCTACATCATTACAAACAATGTCTCCCTGTGCTGACCTGGGCTGAGCAGAAGCACTTGCGCTCAGCCCTGGCTGGGTACCTGACTGTAAATATGTAGACCCCTATATCCATTTCAACCTATTTTTTATATGAAATCATTTAGTATTACTACATATAAACATGTTTTTGCATACATTTTAAAATCAAAATGTCACCAAAAATCTGAAAAAGGAATTTTTCCTGGGTGGGTCAAAAGCTTTGACAAAGCGAATTTACTGGATTTGACCATCTCAAATGTAAAGGAGCTGACGGCATTGTTAGCCCATTTCTCAAAATGGGTGTGCCAGTCAAAAACTTTCAGACCATCTTCTTTTTTTCTTTTTTTTCTTTCTTCTAACCTCCAGCCCTGCCCTGAGAAATAGTGTAATTGGCTAAAGCCTCAGCAAGGAAAAAAAAAAACTTCTAGTGAGGCGTCAGGGGTTACGGACAGTTCTTACCTCTTTAGCCCTTGATATCCTGACCCACAATACAGGGAATGCTGAGGACACGTCAACAATAGCAAGAGCTAGAAAGGAGAGGAGCTAAACTGGCCAATGGGGGATCAAGGAATAGGGGAAATAAAATATCATTATAATGCCTAGACTTAATGAATATTTTTCATGGCAGTGCATGACTATCCCAACTTTATAGGAAATGTTCTCATTTGATCAGAGTTCAGAATTAAATTATTTCTTGTCAAGTGAGCAGGTATGTACTTGTAACAAGGGACCAACTCTGATTTTCTTTGAGATTCTTCTTTACTCGATGTTATGACACAGATACATTTGTATTCATCTATACGCTCTGGCAAGACCATGGGGTAATCAGGGAGAGCTTCAGTGGGGCCCTAAGGTTGACTGAGTTTAGTAGTTCCACAATTTTACTCACTGAATTTGCAGTGCAGTGCAGGGAGCGTCCAGAGGGCCGTCACTACACCACAGCTCAACCCTCAGTTCAGCTCCACAACTCCATCCCAAACCCAATTCCAAATACCTTCTATACACCCACGCCATGACAAGATGCAATCCCTTCAGTCAGTCGCAGGAACACTTCAGTGATAACAGGCCCAACATTATTTCTATATATCAGTCCAAACAGTTTCATAGAGGAAGAAAAGGAGTTTTCTGAACATGTAGAACTTAGATTACAGTCAATATCCGGTACACCAGCTGAAAACTATTGTGAACATCCTTAAAACTGCAGGGGTTTTCATTTCAGATGGACATTCCTACCAAAGATATTCCTCTAACAATAGCAACACCTGGGGGAGTACAGCAAGGTGCCCGCACTCCCCCAGGATGAGGTCCTTATGTAGCAGAGACTCACATAGAAAGTCCAAGTCTGTCAGGGAGCCAAATACCAAAGATGTTTACCTCATTAATTCAGGAAGGCAATCCCCTAAAATTGATTTCACTGTAGCTCCCCCCAGGCTCCAGCTTTAAAGATCCATTCCACCTTCCCACACAAAACGCTGTGTACAAGCGTAGATATACCACCATTTGTTCCTGGTTGTATTGAACACAAAGCTAATAAAGAAATTTTAGTGCAACGGGCGCCTCAACACGAACCTTTGTCCTTTAGCAGTGGATTATGTTTTTTACCTTCTCATAATCCCCTAAAATGTGTGCCCAAATCTCGTGAGACTATGCACTCTCACAGGCACACTGTACCCTAAATTATGGATTCCCTCTAGTGGCCATCTAAAATTGCAGGGAACTACAGAAAAATAAGATTATAGCTGCATACTAGACTGTGAGAGGCAGAGGCACCATGAAAAATAGTTCATGGTTTGAGGTTGCTGACAGTAGGGCAAAGGAAAGATAAGCTCATAATGTACTGCTTCTCTTTTGACGGTCCAGTCACTAGATGCTGAGGGCATCTAGTGGCAGAACAAGGTGCTGCAATGAAAATCTCTGGATCCGGGACATTTAACCGAAAGCCTGCCTGTCAATGTGCTAATAATTTATTTATTATTTTGGTCAATTATGGTTCTAGAGCTCTGGACTTCTACTTTTACAAGAGGCACCCAAAGGACATTTTTGCCCTCAAACCGAGCTTCAAAATAAATCCAATGTCGATGTCTTTATTTCCACTCAGATATAAATGTGGGACGATTATTTGCTGAAGGAGATAACCATTGACATTAATAATTGGGATATTCGATCTTGACACTTACTGTTTCCGCCAGATGACCCAATTATGCCTAACACCCCATTTCAAACACCTAAAAGAGACAGCGAAAATTTTATTTCCCAAAAAAAGTTTATCTGCAGTAGATCAAAAACAACACAGTTATATGCCATTATAATAATTTATAATGAAATGGCATTCCATGTTGTTGCTAGGCAACGTAGATAGCAAAAAAGCAGGCAACAATTATGGCATTCAGTCCTTAATCCTCATCCTTTATTGAATACTGCTCATGAAATACATTACTACTGCATAACTATTAGTCTATGTTGTTGTCTCTAATATACATGACTGCATTGAATGCTTCTATCAAGTACGTTCCGTCCGTTATCCTTCTCATTCTATATTTCTCTGCCACGATATTAATTCCGTCTTGGCGGACGGCAGATGTCACCTGCAGATAATGACTTTACAGCATATGGTTACAAATGACAGATTTTTTTGAAATTGATGTCAACTTTTTTTTTCTGACAGTATGCTACAAGTCACAGTCTGGGGGCAAGCATACAGACCACATCCATCTGTGGGTTTTCTTTATCAATCCTGTTTTTGGATTCAAGGGAAGAGATGTAGAATTGATACTTCAGAATGACTGTGGCATTACAGCGGTTGTAAACTAAAAAAAAAAATCTGTCAGCAATATACATCTGTGAAAACTGCTACACAGAGAAAAAAAAGGTACTTACAATCTTTACTTCCT
>CM070041.1:15453050-15476433 GCA_036250615.1 Ptychadena robeensis
TATATATATATATATATATATATATATATATATATATATATATATATATATAAATATTGTGAGGGCTCAGCCTCAAATGACATCTGTTTCAAGAGGTACATTCACATAACTACTGAGCAGCATAGTCAACATTTGTATATCGCAAATTATTCGCAATAAATTCGTAAATTCTAGAATTCATGATCCCCAATCATTATTACCTTCATTGCACAAATCAGCACTTGTAAGTGCGCTTATTGAGGATGCAATAAACAAAATCTGAAATATTTGCGATAACATAGATATAGCACTATATTTAAAATTTTTGCAAATTCTCAAAAGGCCAATATTAACAATAAAAATTCTCAATTAGAATATTTGCAATCAACACCACACAAAACGTGTCTCTTCAGGGGGTCCTGTCCATATTTACTGTCCAAACTGTATAAAACAGAATTCACTCTTGCAAGGGTTAATATCCGATAGAAACAAAGTCCTGTCTTTCAAAACTTAAAATACACGCTGTTCCTTGGCTTCAGGAAAATCATCTCAATGGTCTCCCAGCAGCAACAGGCCTAGACCCCACACTGTGAGTAGTGTTGATTGCAAAATCTCTTAGCGCTTCCACACTCACCAGCAAGCAGGTGTTAACTCTTGAGTGTACATGAGCAGAATAGGAAGGCCCACCCAGTTCCTTCTGGGTAAAGTAAACAAAATAATGTTCAGTAAACAACAGTTGCTGTGCAATAACTTCCCCTTCAATGTTTTAAGGGGAAATGTGCCTCTCTAGCAGCACCCATCCTGGCGGTCCTGTACAATATATTTACATACTACTAACCTTTATGTAGTTTCCATCCGGCAAAATTGATCCCCAAACATAAACATAAAACAAGAATGGACCCTGTAAGTATGATGGTTTGGGAGCAAAGAAGAGGGAAAGATAAGAGTATCTTTTTTTATGTTTGGTGATTATTTTGCCTGGAGGAAGAATACATAAAGGCAGGCAGCTTGAGCCCGTCTGACATACAAAAAGCAGAGGTAAGAGCCACCCGTAGTCCCACCTTTCCTCTTTGTATGTGATCTGGTCTCAAGCTGCCTTGCTGATAAACACAAAGCAGTAGCTGTGCAGGAGTAGTCTGCCTCGTGTGCAGATCTTCCCTCTGACAGCTACCCCACCTCCTCTGATCAGTGCTTGGCCTGTAGTGTTGAGTTAGAATATTTGAATAGTGAATATTTCTGATGAATATCGGCTTTTCGAGAGTTTGTGAATATGGCAGCGGATATTTGCAATTTTGAATAGCTGAGATCTTATGCACTGGCAAGCTTTTGGCCCTACATTGTGATAATATAATCACAATGCAATAATATGATTGCAATGTGATAATAAATATCACATGGTAAGATAATCACAATGCAAATATTAGTGTCACATTGTGATTATCGCAATACATGGCTATACACGTGAATGTCGTATTAATGAATATTAAATCAATAGAATTGTTTGCAAAAAAATTAATTTGAATATGGCCTATGCTGCTCGTCCCTAATTGCCTGTGGGCAGATAGGAAAGGCATGATCACTTAGACCAAATAGTCTTAGAGTCACGGATGGTCATGCATTTTCTCTATAAGAAGCAAACGTTTTTCCGCACATTTTTTTTTTTGGGGGGAAGGGGGCAAGAGTGCAAGAACAGCTAATCTTCTAAGTAAACTATATATTTATAAAAACTTATTTTATGTGCAATTAGTTACACTGAATGTGCTAAGAAATAAAAGCCAAGCTTGGAAGAAGTACAATGACCTCATGACACTTCCATATCAAGCTATATAAGCAACAGATGTTACTAAGCAGGGCAGATCATCCTTCTGTGCTGCCACATGTATCTTTTTCTCTCACTATATCTTTCTCCTTCAAAAAAAGATGCCCTCCATGTTAAAGTCCTTAGAAACCAAAACACAAAGTCAAACCCATATAAAAATAAGATCTCACAATCTATCATGTCAGCCTGAGATGAAAATGTTGTTTTAGTACCCTTATAAATGACACTGTTACAAGAAATGGGAGTTCATTTCATGAGCAGATGACGTGTTTCACAAGTCACTAGTCCAATAAGTTTGAAGAAGAACTGTAGCTAGCAAAGTAAAACCAATCTAGAAACTGTAATGTCAACTGTCTGTCTGTAAAATAATTTCTTATTCTGTGCACACAGTCCTAAATGCTGTCTCTGGTGTTTTATAGTTCTCTAGATGACATTTAATGAGGCTCCATTTCTTCATGTGGCAATTGTTCCACCTCCTAAAGTATGCCTTAACTCTGTGTGCCGTATATATACTCAAGTATAAGCTGAGTTGAATATACCGTATTTTTAGGCTTATAAGACGTTGCGCTGTATACTATACAATGGAGTGTCTTATTCCTGTAAACATACCCGGTAGCTACAGTTCTGCTGGTTGGAGCTCCTGTCACTCACTTCCCCCTTCTCCTGGTCCTGTTCTGCAGAGTTGTATGGGAGCCAACTAAAGCAGTTGCCCTCATACGGACATCTGTAGAGGGACGATCCATCCATGGCTGCAGCCATGGGTGGTCCTACACTCAGAATATAAGGCACACTAGATTTCTCCCCAATTTTGGAGGGTGAAAGCTGCATCTTATAGTCTGAAAAACACCATAAGCTCAAGCACCTAATTTTACCCCCCCCCCCCAAAAAACGGAAAAAAAACTAAACAGGGACTTCAATCAAGTATATATGGTATATCCTTTGTTTGAAAGACCTTGTCCCAGTCCAGCATTTTGTAGCGTCCATGCCACCCTGTGGACACCTACCCCAAGAAACAAGACAAACCACTGGGTAGATGTTAACCAAAGACATAACAGCATCAGACAATTACAATCAACTGCTTCTGAAAACAGCAAGATATTGTCATGTTTTAAATAGGCAGTCCAACTTACACACCCCATTTTTTTGGTAAATGCTGAGAGTTAGAGAATCTCACTCTTAAGGGTCTTTCACACTAGCCATGCTGCGCTTGCCATTAAGTTTTTTTTACAGATAATGGAAGCGGTATTAGTAACATAACAGCAGCCGCTGACTGCGTCCATTATCGGCAAAATCAAACACATTTTGCAGTGTGCTGCAATTGAGTCTTCCATACAACCCTGTTGGGGGGGGGGGGTTCATCCTGTATTTCACTTACCGGCGTGTATACAGAGGATGCTTTTTTGAATATGTTTTGTCCTCAATGACTAAAAAATTCTTTTGTCTTTTAAGCAAAACAACACAATGGTGGGCCTTTTGGTACGGCTTGGCATTGCACATCACCAAAAATGCAAGCGCCACTCTAGTGTGAAATGCACAACGTTTTCACAAATCACAAGTAGGAGGTCTTTAGTTACGCCACCAATTGATCGGGTGCATAAACCGGTGATAAATCGTAGCCCGAAAACGGTTCACTTTTCGTTTAACATACATCGACAAAAAATATGCGATCGGAAATGATGGAAGTGGGATGAGGCCTGCATGAGTTAAGCAAAAGATCAGATCTTAAGGTCTCCAATAACGTCCTTTAATTTTCAATAGATTGACCAAAAAAAAAACAGACATGTCCGATCAATGTCTGATCGATTTTACATTTCGGTCGTTCAAACACTTTAAACATGCATCGATTTGTGAGCGATCAATCGTTCGGAAATTGCATGAAAAAACTAAGCGCTTATGGCCAGCTTTAGTCATTTTCACTAACTACAAGAAAAGGATGATGACTTGAAAACATATTTTTTAAAATACCAGTTTTCTTTTCTAAGTTGTACAGTTTTTCATTAGTCCAAGGCCTTTGAATATTACTTAGATAGTTAGCAGTATATAAAAACAATTGCAAAATGTGCCCAATTTTATGAAAGATTATAAATAATCAAAAAATATATTATTTTCTGAAACTATTTTTTAAATCAGTAATGCGTACCCCTATACCCATCTATACCCCTTTAAATGCATGTCAAGCCATCATATTCAGATCATACTAAATCATTACTTTAAATAGAAAACCTTTAAGCAATGTTCTGTATAACAAAAAAGACCTTTGTGCTATTCTGAAAGCGCACTATGTTTACATGGAAACACCAGTTGAATTATTTTGAGAAACACTTAATGGCTGGGTACTTCCGACTAATGGAGCATTTTAGTCAGTTTACTAAATAATATAGTCCAGAATATATCTCCAGTACAAAATTAAAGGTAATAACATCTTTTACTGGTAAACTGTTAACACAAGGCCTACATAAGTTTTAACCCTTACATTTTTGGTGGAGGTGTGGTGAAATCTTTTAAAGCAATTAATACAATTACAGCAAATGTATTAGCATTCTTTATTAGATAGGGTTGTTACCTTCCCTGTCCTTCCAGGTCTGGCAAAAGGGGTGTGGTATGCTCTGGAAGGGGGACCCCATGCTTTTTGTAGTCCCCCTTTTCCAGGAAAATACCAGACCCTTTGCTAGCAGAGGGTCTGCTATGCACTGGAAGGGGGACCCCACCCTTTTCGTGGTCCCCTTTTTCCAGGCATACCAGACCCTATGCTAACATGGGGCTCTGGTATGCTCTGGGGGGGGGGGGCTACGCATTTTTTTTCTAACTTACTGCCATTTTTATTCTATCCCAATGATGGGATTCCTTATGTATTCTCATTCATTATGAATGGAGAGTAAGCCTGTGAGACAATAAGGTAGCAATACGTTTTGTACTTCTTAAGTACATTTTACAAGCACTGGAAACACATTGACATTCTGCGGCACAGGTCCAATTCTAAAGAGTTCCAAGGCTGATGTGGGGTTTAAAAAAGTCTATTTGGAGGCCTCCTTAATGCTCTTTGGTAGTCCCCCATGAAAAGTATAAGTCGCTGACTCCATATGCATTATTACACATGGTATACCTTTGCTTCAGTAAGGAAACTATTTCTACCTTTCCTCATCATGCAGTTTCTCATATGGCATAGTTACATCTCTAAATATTTAAATATGAGACACAAGACCGTCTCATATTTGATCTGTTATTAGAAGCAGAAACAATCAAAGTTAAGGGATTCATTCTCCAGATTGTTATTAAGTATGAAATCATTTAGAATTGGTTGAAAGACCTATAAAGGCTTTTTATTTTAATAGCTGAAAAAGGTACTGTGTGAGGTTTGCAATATAGTTATACAGTCAAGGAGAACACTTTTAAATATGTCATTAAGAACTTTTTGTAGATATTGTGACACGGTGATGAAAAGGTCACCTGTGTTTCTGGGTAAAGTGTTGGATGGCAGGTATGTAGGACCCAGGTATCTCAGGTACGCCTGAGATGAGACCAGCAAGCATTGTAGGGGCAGGGAAATCCCAGGTATCTGCTAAGGCTCAGGAGCCTATTTGAGCACACCTGTTGCTGAGGATTAGGGGGTGGAGAGTTAGGCTGGAGTTCAGTCTGTTGTGGTTTTTTGGCCTGAATGGGAAAGAAAAACATGTTTATTTTTGCTACTAGCCAGGAGGCTATACTTTTGTTTGCTGTTTTGGTTGCTGACGCAAAGCCCCTGTGTCTGTTTCGACTACACTGAGCAATAAACATGGGCAGGAGCCCTTAAACGGACTTTATGTGTGATACCGCCTGCCTACCTGCTTACCAGCATGAGTTCATCTCCCCACAATATATACAGAATGTTCTTGTTTTTCACTGGTTCCATGTAGTTTTTTTGATCTTTTTCAGATTTTATGTATACAGAGTTGCTGAGCCTGAGAGAGAGAGTGTTGTATGGTTGGTAATAGCAAGAACTGGGAAGATTTACGGATTGCCCCACAAAAAAAAATCTAAAATGTTCTAAAATTGATTTGGTATAACCATGACTACATGTTCAGTTCGGCGTGGTCTATCATCAGATCATCTTGGAGACAAGACAATCAATGGAAGAAAAAAAGATTTATTAGAGTGATTCTTAGTGTAGTGTTATATTGCTTTATGGTGATTATAATTCAAATAACATGAACAAGTGTGTATTTACTTACTTCAAAGGTTTTCCTGATCCGCTGGAATGTGGCATATTACGAAACCTTTTGGGGAGAAATGGCACTGGCCCTTCTCCATGTGATGATGTCTAGAGATGGTAGGATTTGTTGGTTAATTGCAAAGCCCCTAGGATGGAAGAATCACCAATTCTGCTGAAGATGTAGAGAAGAATCCAGGGTATACTACAAGTATTGCTCTAACACAAATAGTTTTTAGGTCGAAATTTCAACTTTAACTTTAAACTTAATTTAAGCAAAAACTACAAATGACAAAGTAATACTTTTTTCAAATGTTCTCTCAATCCTTTTCTACATGTAACAGAATTTTGGGGATGAATGTATGTTTAGGGGCTTTGTAATCAACTTCTAAATTCAGCTAGTCTCCAATGATGTCTTGCTCATAACCAGAACCGAGGGGAGGTGCGGTTGAACAGCATGGTGGGAAAAGTGTCCAAAAAAGGCTTGTTTGCTCAAGGTGAGTATTTTGACAAGGTTTATAAGGCAAGAAAAGGAATTAACTATAAAAATTAATTAGAAGCCACTTTTTCAGGATAGGTGAGGAGTGTGGAGTGCTGGGGTCCAGAGGAGGCATCTGCAAGGCACATCAAAGGACAATCCTCACCTAGTCTGAAGAAGTGGCTTCTAGCAACAAAATGCATAGAAGGGTGATTCAATTCTATTATTAATTCCTGTTATGCTCTAATAAACTTTATCAAAAATACACAATTTAGAAGAATCAGAACAAACCTTTTTTGGTCATATTTCTTAATTTATACTTTTATAAAAAGAAAAGTGAATAACTTTGGATTTTGTTGGCTATAAAGTTTAATACAGTGTTAAGTTTCTGGAAGAACATTTTTTTTAGAGGTCGAGTGAAGACAGAGGTAAGTGGTTCAAGTAAAAAGGCATTCATTCCAAATGCTTAGTACCAGTATATAGAAATACTCCAAGGCCATGTCTATTAGCTACCTTTACAAATAATGCTGAGTTCACATGAGATCAAATATTTCACGGTATAATTATTGAATAACTAAATTTGCATTTAGGTGAATTATTTCAAGCAGCACGATGCAAGGCTATATCACTGCATAATAACATAAAGCTCCTATGTTTATAATGGCACATTCAGCAGATCAATAGAATGCAGACAGTTATTTCGAACACAGTGCAGTCTAGTGATATTGAGCTCTTAAGGAATCACAGAATTGTATTGATCTACCAAATTGTAGGTGGCATTGTGGCTTCACATTCATTTATGCATGGCAACTGTGCACAGAGAGATTTTCTGTGTGTCTTTCAGGTTAACTGTAACAAAATTGGAATTCTTTCTTAAGGTGGAACTGCATTCTTTTTAAGTGTTAATGTTTAGCTTTTATTGACCGTGTAAAATCAGACAACAGCATCTCCCAGAAAGGTCCAAGAGAGTCAACATCCACTGGAAACTTAAAAACTCCCTATTTTACAAGCTGACTGAGCCTTAGTGCTTAACCCACAAGTTTGTATGTCTACAGTATAAAAATATATAAACATAGGAAAGTCTTATTTGCTTATTACTTGTGCAGGCTCTGCACAGTGTTACTTGCTTAACTGGTCTATTGATTAGAAAGTCCATATTGACCCTTCAATCCAATATTAAATGGAATTCATGAACAACTGTTCGTCAATACTATACAATTGATTTGGGAGGAGTAATTTAAAATGCATGAATCAGAACATAAACAAATACAACAAGCAACTCTTTATGCCGGGTTTTGACTCTTTGGGCTTGAGTTTGGGTCAATACACGTATAATAATTCTATTTTTGTATGTTATTATTTGTTATTATTACATACAAACAGCTTTTTTCATTTTTTGGCCTTTAAAAATGGATAGATTGGTTAGAAATCGATCACACTGTGTGGCAGTAGGCTAGATCAATGACTGACAGACTATTTTGCTGTTGCACAAGACCATCGATTCAAAAATTGATCTAGGAAAAATTCATGTGTGTATGGCTATCCTTAGTGACGGGGAGATTCTGTAGGGGACAGAGCTGGAGATACTGCTGGAGTGAAACCTGCACGCTCTTTCAAAGGTATAAAAGGAGGTCACCATGATAATTTCTCAGCTGTGGTGCTGATTATAAAAAATAATCTTATTAGGACACTGTTTTAATAATAGCCCTCCACTCACACTCATAGGTAGAGATCGGAACCAGTGGAATTTTTAGTTGAAACTGCAAAATATTATTAGTAATAGCAGAGTGGTGTACCGTGTTAGCCATCAATGAATACAGAGAGTTTGGAGTTAAATTGATACCCTTTATTGGCTTGTAATGACTTCAGTTAGTTAAAAGAGGGTATCACTTAAACTCCAAAATGTTGAATATAGAAATAGAAATCACAGAATGATTTCTCCCATAATAAAATGTTATTTAATTCTTTAACAAAATATGAAATATCAAAATGAAAATAACCAGACCCCCTCCCCCACGCTATGCAATGAGTATAGAGGTCTCCCGGCTGTATACTCATTCAGAAAGGCTTAACAAATGTTGGAGAAAACCCTGTTTTGCCATTTTTAAAAGTGTTTCTTTTTTTAAATAGCGGTTGGTTTTTTTCTGACGTTTGTTAAGACTTTAGCATGTGTAAGAGGTCCAAGAGATGTCTGTATTTAATTTATTCCCTTTTATATTTAATAATTAGTGTAATTATTACATATAAAGGAGTTTTGGGGCACCTATCATTTTGTAAAGTGTACTTTTGTGGGGAAACCTTTGAGTTTAACATGAAAAAGATATAAATGGTCCAAATTCCATGGTGGATACAGAATTTCAGAAGAAACAGGATTTCAAAGAAGCGAATTGTGCCATATTCAACCATCTCCTGCTCCTGAGATTCTTTAGCTTGCAGTCGGTAGTAACTGGCTGTGCTAATCAGTACCTGGTACAGGTTGGGTAGCTCTTTATACAGTCTCTATGCAAAAAAGAAGTTTGTTAAGCCCCCCATACACCTTTATATCACTCCATACAATTTCCATTAGATCTACCAAAAACGATGTAGAGCCGGGTCTTCCCTAATAGAATACATTGTGATTGGAAGGTATAGAAAGGTCCTCATATTACATGGTTTTGGTAGAAGAAAAGTTAATTGTACAGAAATTTTATGATTTTTAAGGTGTAAGTGTGCCTTTAGGATTGGTAAATTGCTCTTGTAAAGTCTTCCGACACTACTCTACATGTGGGTTGGCAATAGAGGTGATTTTGAGTGAATTTTAAAGCCTCTGAACATGTTATCATTAGTGTTGAGCAGCATGTTGTATATTCAAATTTGTGTAATTTCGCGAATATACAAAGAAACATTCTACAGTTTTAAAATTCGATAAGACTGTATTCTTTTGCCTTCCATTGCGCGTGCCTGTTCGCAATGATTCACAATGCAGCTTTAAAGCTTCTCTTCTTCATTCTGTGAGTTAGTTTGAGCACTGTGTGTATTGCGCATATCCATTCACAATGCACACAAATAAGCGCAATGTATGCCGGTAAATAATGTTGAAGCGTAATATGACGAATATCCACCATTGCGAATATCCAAACCCACATTTACGAAATATTGTGAATTCTCGAATGACGGATATTCGTTGAATATATTAGAATTTCCAATATTCTCGCTCAACACTAGTTATCATCACCTAAACTGCTACAGATGTAGTGAAGGGTTGTGGGAATATTTTAAAAACAAAACATATTGCTCTAGTATGTTTTTGCATAAATTAAGCTCAGTTAAAAATGTTAATTAGGACTTGATTTGAACTTAATTTATGCAAACTCTATTTGTGTAAGAGCAATACTTTCTTTTTGTAGTATACCCCAACCCTTCTCTACATATCAAGCAAATTGTGATTCTATATGATTTTATATCTTGATTCTATAGCTATAACATGTTACATTTCTGTTCTTAAATTTACTTTAAGAATTTGAACCTCACCCCTATTCTCATTGGACCTGCAGTATCGTTGTGTGCAGTAGCCATGTGCCCCCGGCTCTGTATAGAGATTACAGCCCCTGCTATTGATGTAGTGATGTAGTGGATATTGAGAAGCGCAAGAAAAACCACATAATGATCATAACCCCTGTCCCATGTAACGTTTGTATTTTTATTATGTTCTTCTTAGTGCAGAATAAAAAGTGGAAGTGCACTGACAGCCAATGACATCTGTCATCACAATTCAATGGGTATTTGGATCTTGGAAGTTTACACATGCTGAGATGCGTTGACTTTGACAGCCATCAGAGACTGTGAGTGCATCTCTGTTCACCTCTACCATGAACACAGGTTACTATCGGCTATATCTTATGACAAAGTAGGTCTGCACATCAACAAACAAACTGTATACAACTGCATTTTTGATCTGTAGATAAGTGGATCTGCACCTATTGCTAGTGTGCCCTGCAGTCACCTCCGTTCATTATAGAAATTAACAGAGATATGCTGATAGATGTCAAAGTCAACACAGGTTTTATGCATACGTGTCACTGTTTATTTCGTGCACTTATTAAAAGTAAAATTTTTAATCTTCTACCAGTTATTAAAAAATCTGTATCTCACATGACAACCAAGTCTAAAGCTAGCCACACATGGTTCAATTTTGGTTCAATCGATGCTCGATTAGATCGAGGAATTCAATCGTCTAATCAAAAATCGATCTTAATCGCATCAACATACACCCCACATTGAGTTTGCGATTGTGGTGAGATTTCGATTCCAAAATATTACTAAAATCGTCGATTTTGGTATTGAAAAGTTTGAATTCCAGATTGAAGTGGTCTATGTTATTATATCGAATCTAATCGATCCAGGAGAAACACCACGAACATCGCCGATTATAAAACGATTTTGGCACAATCGATGATGATTTTCCAACATGTCCGATCAAAATTCGATTCGATTTTCTGCCTTGATCGAACAATTATCGTCGATCGTACCATGTGGGCATTTCTCGATTTTCGTTCAATTTATGAAAAAATTCATCTAATCGAGCATCGATTGAACCAAAATCGAACCGTGTGTGGCTAGCTTAACTATTGCAGCCAATATCTAGCAAGACAATTATCATTGTGACACATTATCTGACAACAATGGCACAAGACTGAGATGACCTTGTATTTTCTGTAGAATTTCACATATGAGAACTAGGAGAGGTGCAACAGAACACACAGCGGTCTAACATTTTCCCAGGTAACATATAATTTATCTCTTTAGAGAAGCACTGATTGCCGATTCCTCAGCTACTGGCCTGTTTGCACTGAGTTTGCATTACATAAGATAGGAAATCGTTATCTGAATCTTTGGTGTCAGGCTGACTGTCCCACCTTACTGATTACTGGTGTCTGAGTGCTGTGTTAAAGTCACCCTTAAGAAAAAGATTTTTTTTTCCTTTTAAAGCCATGTAGAAGAAATCCTAAAGCTGTAATTTGAAAATGCTTCTTTTTTCATCCTTATGTTAACTGTACGCTTCACTCTATTTGGTAATGTTTTATTTTGGAAAGATGTGGACCTTAAAGCTGGAATGCTATGCTATGCTACACATGAAAAACCAGATTTTTTTTTTAAATATCTGTTTGGTGTTTAGATCTAACCTCAGGAACCTTGACCTCAGCCTAAATTAATGGCACGGAATTCAGTGTCAAAAGTGTGTGAATGCACATGGGAAGATAACACGTATTGATCCCTGAGGTTGAGACACTGACCCATTTACAAAATGCTGATGCAAGGGACAGCTGCCTACATTCTGCCAATACTGCAACTAAACACACTACCTTTAAAACTTTCCAATGTATAACATCCACTGCTACTCCCAACACCCCCAACTCCCAACATCCCCCACTGTTACCATATCCCCCAGACCCATCCCAGCCAATACTCTTTTCTGAAACTAGAATCCCTTACCTGTGGGATTGCTACCAAAACCCAGTGCATCCCATAATTTCTAAAGCTAGCCATACACGTGCCGATTCCTGAGCGATCGATCGACGATCCGATCGATTCCGGTGAAGTCACAGGCTTCGATCGATCGACCATACAAGTCTGTGCCTACCACCTTAGGCCACCGATTCCTGGACGATTCTGTTACCAGTCGATCGATTCACAAATGTCAACGTCCCTTGGTGTGTGCCCGATCGATCAGAAAACACCAACAGGTTGGTTCCCTGGCCGATCTGATTTGGGGGCCATGTCGATCTGTCGTCGTCGCGCCTGGTGATCGATCGGCCAGGAATCGAGTGAAATAGACCTGTGTATGGCCACCTTAAGGCTATGTTTTCACAGCGTTTAGGCATGTGCTGATACCCCCTGCGTTAATCGCGTGCCTTGACGGAGATGTTGGCTCATTCCATACATAACCTCCCGCCCCTCCTGTTCCCATGGCCTTCAGCATGTCCACCCACCAAGTGGGCAGTGGAGGTTGACATACTTCCCTGCGTTAACCTTTGGGCTGTGGACCTGCTGAAGCCATGGGAACAGGCGGGTGGGAAGTCATCAAAGCATGCGATTAATGCAGGGGGTATCGGCTTTTCAACACCTTGAAAACATAGCCTTACAATACTTTAATCCCTCATGACACCCCCTTCAATCCAGCTCATTTAGGTAATTAAGTTTATACTCCATCCAATGTGCACCACCCCTCTTCCTTCTCCAAGCAATGGACTATACTCAACTAAAAAATCCCCTTCTTCTAAATGTCCTGTGATACTTTACTACACACACTAGTCATCATACCCTTTCAAAGCTCCAACCATCTTGCCTTTTTTAACATCTTGCTGCTTTTCGGTATCCTAATCTGGCAACAACACTTATCAAAACCACAATACCTTCTTTGTACCTCCTCCTTCTGTCAATAAAATTTTATACAAAAAGTGGGATACCCCATAGTTGCTATTGAAAAAAGGTTAGGTGCCTGATTGCTAAGTATAATTAGACCCTGTATTTTGGAATGCAGAAAACCATTGCTGCTGTGGCCAATAAGGTTAACCGTTGTTTCCACAAATCTAGAATATAAGTTTGAATCTCAGGTGTGGGGAGTTGGGTGGTGCACTAATGTTGCTGTCTGATGTTTTATTATTCTTTTTTCTGCTGTAGCTTAGGTACCCAGTTTCTGTATTTGGTACGGTTGCTGAAAGTGTGATCAGCATCAACATGGGGTATACGAAAGTATAGAGGAGCTGGATAGAGGTATAGGCAGGATTTACAGGAGCAGTGTATTTGGCATTTTAAACAGATTGTTTGGGTTATAGGGGAAGAAAGTTCCTGTTTTGGACCTATTATAGTTACCTTGGGCCTTTAAACTTACCTGAATGAATCTAACTTAACTCCCATGACATGTAACAAGGGACCAAGTTTATTTTTCTTCAAGATTCTTGAAGAATATATACATCTGTATCTCATCCGTCTTGACTCTGGCTAGACCATGGGGTAATCAGGGAGAGCTCCAATGGGGCCCTGATGTTGACTGGGTTCAGTAGTTCCACACTTTCCTCACTGAACTTCAGTGCATGGGGCGCCCAGAGGGCCATGACTGCACCACAGCTCAACCCTTAGCCCAGCTCCACATATCCATCCCAAACCCACTTCCGTGTACCTTCTGTACACCCATGCCATGGCTAGATGCTAATCTCTGTAACACTCTCTAATCTCACATTAAGGGACATTTGTCTAAACCTCTCTTACAACCCGTTTCATTAAATATCTTTTAGCTTGCCTAAAACAATATCTGGGTTGAAAAAAAAAACTTTTTCACTACAGCCATGGAAATCCAACCTGAACACAGGGAACATGTCTATGAGGAAGTTATGTCAACTTTCCTTTTGTTATGTTCTTTTCTTGCTTTCTGTAAATGTTTTATAACGAGCCACAGGCCATGTGGTAGCAAGGTGACTGATCATCTGCTGGATCCGAGTTTTTTGGGCTTCTCTGCTTTCACATCATGAGTTAATGACCCACTGCCTGCAGCAGCTGAGACCAGCTCCACTTTTTTTTTTTAGCTTAAAGCACATGTCTATTGCCAGAGCGGAGATCGATCAATGAAAAATGAATTTAAAAAACAATGCGTAATATCACCCCAAAGTAAAATATCTATCCTTCAATCTATCCTTCAAAGGAAGAATACAACTTTATTATGTGAGGCATGTCAGATTGTTCAGCACATCATCATACATCCTTTGTGTGTATGGATGTACAGGGGTGTAACTTCATTGAACATAGGACACCAGGGCTTTCACTCTGAACAAGGAATGTTTGGTCATCCCTTATCCATCGCTGTAGGTAATACAACTTATTTACTCTGAGAGACATATATCTTCTGCAAATTAAGACTGGAAAAATATTAAAAACAACACAGATGTTCTTGTTGGATAGTTATTTGTCTGAATGAGAGACATATCCCATCACCAGAGGCACTGCTTGTGTATTTGTTCAACTCTCTTCACACTTAATATTAATGATGACATTCACATAGTTTTATTTCCAATGTTGAATTCCCAATAAACTTTATTGGGATTTCCAATGCAGGTATTTAAACTCACTCTGACATTTTGGCCAATCACCACCACAATGAACATCCCATTCGCCACTTGACACATATATTTGATGTATATATATGTACCATAATCATATAACATGACCATAGGCACTGCCGAGGATAAAGCGGGGGGCAGTAATTCCCTTCTTACAAAATGGCTTCCTAACTTTTCAACCATTGATAGAGAGCTGCAGCTCGAAACGCGTCCTATTGATCCTACTGTGTCCTTCAGCATATGTAACCAGGAAGTGATCTCATCCATAACCAGGAAGTGATGTCATCTTGGTAACCCAACGGCCCAAAAAAAATCAATCCTTGCTAAACCTTCATGTGCCCTGCATGCCTGGTATTATTATTGGCATCTGCCTGTATAGATTGAAACTCTTCCTTGTAAAGATATAGACCTTCACAGTAGCATTTGTCTTGACCTTTGCACTGGCTGTTATTCTAAGGTCAATAGAGGGGCTTTTGAATAAGCCAAACCCCAGACTATGAAAGGTACTACAAACGATGTGTTTCTTGTATGATCAGGAACATTTTCTGTGCGTAAAGTTTATAAGAATATATGTAAATTAAAATGTAACTTCCTTCTGAATGTCATTCAAAATGTTGTGTATCCTCCAAAAAATACAAGCATTTGGGCATAGGGTGCTTACGTTTTATAGTGCTTTTAGTTTCAATGCTGGTTATGTCATTTTATAAATTCTTACTGCCCACATGCACTACAACAATAAAAAGGCATAATGTGAATTTTGAAATAATTTTCCTTAATTGTTGTTATTCTGGCTTCAAGCTCCATGTGTTTTTGTTCAGAATCTTTTTTTCCTATTGTTAGTGGCTCTTATGGAATATTTGCTTACTGACCTTCTTTTCTCATGTCTAATCAGGCTCCATGCCTAAAGGGATCTTGTATTAAAATGAGGGGACCCCACAATACCATTAACAAACAGATGATAATAAAGCTGAATGTTTTAATTTAAAACTCACACATTTAAAAGTGACAGTGTAAATGAATATTATGCCAGGTACATTTCCTGTCTAAAGATTTACTGTCATTTGTGGAAATTCTATAGGATTTTGTTTCACAAGTTTAAACCTGGACATGTCCAGGTCTTCCCAAAGACTTGAGGTTATCTAAGAAAGGCAACTCTATTGCAAACCACACTTTATCTTTATTTTGCCTTCCATCACAGTGATGGGTAACTTATAATGTTATATTAAGAGTATGTTGCTTTTTAGTTCCTAGTGAACAGCAGATTTTCATAACTGTATGATCTCAAAGAGGTTACATGCTAAGTATAGACTTTTTAACACAAGATTTCAGAAACCACCAAAGATATTTGACCATTCCTTTATATTCCAAAAAAGTTCTTAAATCATAGGTATTATTATGAATGTTTTACCCCTTTTGCAACCCTTCAACATTGTAAAATGTTGAAGAGATGATTTGTTTAAGCCAGCTTTTTTCCACCATATAACAATGAAGACAACACAACATCTCTCTCTCGATCATCACATGGACATAAGGTTAAATGAAACATGTTCAAATGGCCTTTGCATCATTTTGGACCTACCCAGGGTCAAAGGAAGAATAAAATCAAGGGGTCTCTGAATAGTCCATGTCATCCCATGCTCAGTGTGGTATTAGTGACTGGCCCTCCTTCAGCTTAGGACCTGTTGTACAAAGGATTAGAGAAGCCTAACTTTCAGTCAAGTTAAAGGTCCTTAGACAATTTATACAAACAAATCTAAGTGTAGAACTGTAAATGTTTTCAGTAAATATAAAATTTCATTAATAATTTATATAGTATGTCCTCCATAACCTTGAAAATATGTGCAATACGTTTAACATTATATGTAAAAAAACATTTGTCAAGTATTTTTAGCCAAATTTGGTTTCGTACCATTAATAAAAAACAAAAAAGTTAGCACCAACCCTACCATTGTTTTCTTTTCAAAATTCTGCTTCTCATCTAGTGTACTAAATGGATAAACGTTGTTTATATTTTCACATTAACTGGACTATAAGCCGTTTTATGGAGGATAACATTTGGGCGGCCCTCTGGAGAGACGTTTACAGTTATTACAAATGCACCGTGGAGCCCATGGGCAATAAACAATCTTTACAATATGTTGCTAAATTATGTTCCTTTTGACACTTGAAGTGGGTTTCACCAGGCTGCAGATTGGGCTAAGCAAATAACGACTACAGATTAATTGTCATCTGTCAGGTCTGCAGTGTCTCGGCAAATGAATCATTCCTCTGATCTCGTTCCACCGGAAACTTCTTATTTAAAATCTGTCACAGTAAAGAAAAACAAGCAAACTCTAAAAAAAGGTGTTTATGGTCAGACCAGACCACTTTGACTGGCAATAAAATTATAGAAAAAAAACGTGCAAGCTTGGTAAAGAGGCAGAATGGGCTTGCATAATTATTGATCGTCTCTGATAATTACAAAAGTTACACAAAAGCAGCTGGAAGTTTGTTTTATGAAGATGTTTCCTGGCTGGAAGTAATGTGACTGTCTGTGATGAAAGGCGCTTGTGTGCATAAATACTGTAAACCTCCAGGTAACGCCAAGGGTTGATATACCTCAGGGATGTGTAGTTGCTTAACTGAACCAAATAACCGTGTGGCTTGCAGGGAATTACAATTATGGGATTAGAGATTCAGTAGTCTTTTAAAAGTTGTTAGATAAACAAGTGCTTTCAAAACAAATGTATCTTTTGAAAAAAGGAAAAATATTTGATATCATTGAGTGACTCTTGTCACTACAGTTCCAATAACAACACCGGCCAAGAGTAAACAGTAAACCCCTTTAGTTCCCCATAAACTCTCTGTCCACCCTTCTGCCTGTCCAGATTGTGTAAATCTTAACTCTACTCTAGAGAATTAGCCTGTCTCAGTTATTGTTTCAATGATAATTGTTTTAATAGTTTCAATGAGCAATTGCTGCCTTTAATTGTCAATGTTGTCTCAGAGAATCCACAATAAAATTTGGGTCAAATGTTTATGAAATGTAGTTATTGGTATTTAAAAAAAAAATTAATTGCAGCACACAAATGACAATTTTGACCTTCTTATCTTGTAGCAATAGTTTGAGGAAGGTTCCAGGATGATTATGTTTAGTTTCTAAAGTTTAAGGTTTGATGAGTTTAGAGTGCAGGAAATGACTGACGTAAACTGGGTGCTGACCCCAACTCTAATAAAAATGACTGAATTAGAATTAAAAACATATTTGTGACCCGTGTCTGCTTACCCAATATCAGTACCTAACCTCACAAACAGCTGAATGGACCCAGATTGTTTTAGATACAACTCATGTTGAAAGCCTCAGGAGGCAGATTATAGGCTGTTACCACTTGCACACAATTAAAACAGAAAGCTATCAACACGCAATATTCATACCCTGAATTTTTCTATAAAATATCTACTCAAATTCCACTAACTTGCTCCCTCTTAGGAAGATTTTAAACATGGGAGGAAAAAGAAGCTTCATTAATAATTTTGTCTTAATGAGTTGAAGATTACTTGTTTGTCCAGCACAGTATAATATATATCTGTATAATCATGAACATTAAACACATGTGGCACCTGAATATTGATGGCCGAACTGCCCACAAGGCGGACAGTTTGGCCCCGAACATACATGTTCGCCCTCCTTCTCGCCGGCGAGCAGTACTGGTGTTCGACCCGCCCTGTTCGCCGACAATAAGGAGCTCTTTATTCTCCCTCCGGAGGGATCAGGAGCAGCGAGATCCCACCGGAGGAAGAATCTTTTTACTGAACACTGGGTAGAGAACCCGGTCTTGCAGTGAAAATCTTGAGTATTAGAACATACTACAAAGTCATGGCAAGGTGGCTTAGTTAGTAGCACTCATGCCTAGGTTAGGGTAGGCCAAGATATCCCAAAACTATACTGGTAGGTATGCTGTCTTTAAATAACTTAATGACATTAGACTATGACTATGGATGGGCCTTTAAATCATGAGATCCTCTAACCAAAGGGAAGGATATGGAATGTATTTCAAAGGACATAGAAAGTGAATGATTATGGAGTCTGCTCCATAGCTCGGTGTAAGAAGCTGATGCCATATAAATAGAGGATAATAACAGAAGATATGTATAAAAGATGAATAACATTGGAGGTGTTTCCTACAGCAACTAATAGAATCCCACCTGCTGTTCTGGCAATACAGAATACAAAATGAAGTGAAACATGTCAACTGAGCTCTATTATTTGATAATATTTTTTATATTGCAGTTTAGGGAGCCAGTTTCATACAAAGACACCAAACACAAGGGAATGGCTCAACTTAAAAAAAATATGTTTTCTTACTGTTTTTAGCCTTTCCTATCTACCAAGGAACCAACGTGCTAAAACAGAAAAATTAATTTAAGCACATCTGAAATTCATTAGATACTGGTAATTAGAACTATATAGATATTTGAAAGCCATGAATAATTCATTTATTGTACCTTACTAAATTTGCTGCCAGTTTTATTATTCATCGTAGAATATGGCAATAGAATTGTTGCATTAAGCACCTGTCATCTCCCTCAGATTAGCAGGAGAAAATGCGGAGCCGAATGTAAAGAATTTGCATTTATTAATCTGACAAATGTGTTGGTTGGGTGGCTTTCATGTCAAGTTCCCTGTTACATTGGATGTCACAAATGACATCATTGCTGTCAGAGATTACAGCACAGGCAGGAGAGGCTTGCAGCTCTAGGTTGTCTTAACTGTGTAAATATTAAAATGTGCAGGTTTTATACCAAAAAAGAGATGATTTAAGAGCTTAAAGTACTATGAAAGTTGTCTGAAAAGTTTTGTAACATCAGTATAAATCGATGTAGGGATCCATGTTGTCTGGATTGTTTAATACTGAATCTGCAGGTTAGACAACTAAATATATATTTGATATATAAACATAGTAGGTTGCTTTACCTGTTCTAACATTTAAATCTGTCTCAATCCTGATTCCATTCCTCCAGGATGGTGACCTGTGGTACATCCAAAAACAACATTTGGGGTTCCCTTTGCATTTGGATAGACTGTTGAGGGAATATGCAGTGGAATCTTTATTGCTGGGTCTATCCCTGAGTTTTAAGCTAGGTTCACATGGATGGTCGTGAACTGCCTATTTGCAGCTCCTAACTAACCTGACTAACCCATAGAGCTAAGATGCGCCAGTAGATGCCGACCAGCCACACAGAGTGCAACCAAGAGTGCAACCAAAACACATGGTGGTTTGGCCCAGGTTCAGTTTAAAATTATCTGTGAAAAAATAGCATTACTCTTTCTAGTTGTCCTTATTACTATTGTCCTGGAAGAAAATAAGAGGTGGACCCAAAGGGTCAATCATCATTCCATTGTCATATTTGTTCCAATATAAGTGCCTAGGTGGATATATCTACCACATTAGAAAAGTATCCATGTGCTAATCCAAAAGCTTAAAAAGTTGTAGGCATATTCTACTCTATCCTAAAGAAAAAAAATGTAGATAGTTAGATGCCAACTGTATATAATGATTTATATTATGTACTTCCTTTATTGTAGATGTGTAGGTATGTGAGGACCCAGGACACCTTCACTTGTATTTATATCAAGGCAAATGGTTAGGGCACCACCCCACCTCCCTGCATCACCACCGACAATGAAGGTAAGCTACCCCATGGGTGGCTCTGGGTTACCACTAATTGTAATAATAATCTACCCAGAGTTATATTCAGAAATACTGCCAGGGGGTAAAAACTAGAAAATTGCAATTTTTAATCTGTAAAATATACTGTCTGAAGTCAAAACAGTTTTTTTAAATTGTTATTAGCTTAAGAAGATCTCCCTTGAGTTTTCAGGAAAGGAAATGTAAAAATTACCTTCCTTTGTGAGAACCCTCTCTAAAGCTCCCCATACACCTTACAATCTTTCCATATAATTTCTGTACAATCAAATGTTGTTCTACCAAAACCATGTAATATGAGGACCTTTCTAATCCTTACAATCACTATGTATTCTATCAGGGAGGCCACTATACTACACAGTTGTTGGTAGATCTAATGGAGATTGTATGGATCGATCTTAAGGTGTATGGGGGGCTTTAGAGCTGGTTTTAACTCATCTTTTTGGGGGGAAACGCATGTTAAGCATACACAGAAAAGAATCCAATGGGCATAACGCATATAGTTGTAAATTGGGCCTTAATCAACTGTCAGATAGACAGATAAGGGATAGTTAGAGATAGATAGATAGATAGATAGATAGATAGATAGATAGATAGATAGATAGATAGATAGATAGATAGATAGATAGATAGATAGATAGATAGATAGATAGATAGATAGATAGATAGATAGATAGATAGATAGATAGATAGATAGATAGATAGATAGATAGATAGATAGATAGATAGATAGATAGATAGATAGATAGATAGTTTTCCTTTAGTGCTCGTGTAAAAGAAAACAATAGACTATATTATTGCCCCAGGGGAATAATCAGACTCTTAGGTCATGGTATTTTATGTATATACTATAGTGCCCAGTTGACCCAAAAATTTTCATAAAACCCAAATATACTGCACTTGATGTGTAAACTACATTAGTATCTGTCTGCAGACTTGTCTGACAGAGACATTTCTCAGATTTGATTATGTCTGACCATGCCTATTCCACATTTCAAAATTGCTAAGGTATTCTGTCACATCTACGTGGCATACCTGTTTTTCTGCCTTCACATTGATATAATAACGTTGGAAATTATGTAAGTGTTAATGCCACAGCGTAGCCACACTTCCATTACATGTAGAATAGAGACTCCTGTCATCCTGGCATACATTGAAACTGAGATATAAAGGATTGAACAGCCAGTATATTAACCTACAGAACCATTTAATCCTCCAAACAGCTTTGTGCGCGAGCTGATGCCACGAAGCATCAGCCTCTCAGCAGGAAGCAGAGTCTACTCAAAAGAAGTTTAAATGATAATATTTCCTCGGAGGGATGTTCCTTATGCTTAACATTGTGTAAATGTTCCGAGATTCTGTTTCATATAATTCCAAGAGTAGAGCGTGACTGCTGCCAAATAACAAAATAAATTTTGTGCTTAATTGCAAACTATTTTTCTGCTGCATATGAAGTTCTACCACCATTCATATTGCTTGTTGTGTTGCTCTCCTGCAGTGATCGGCAGGCATTTTTCTGTAATAAAATTCTCTTTCAGCTCTTTGCAGAATGCTGTGAAAAAAGTTCAGTTTTGAAGTGAAAGCATATGTTGCAGTTTGAATAAATAAAACCAGAAATTAAAAGCAGAAAATATCCCTTATTTGTAAATGATGTTCTTTACAAGGAAATACACAACAAAGCTACTAGTTTCATTGTCTAAGCCTCACATTTCATAGATCTTTGGGTAGGGATGCATTATAAAAACTCAAACATTATAACATAGTTCAGGTTATGGGTATTATTACTGTATTTCTCTCAAATTTTGTTTATTTTTAAGTAGATACTTAATTATAAAAGATACATTGGGCAGTGGTCTAGTTCAATTGGACTGTGGTGTTGACGTGTGGCAATGATTCACATAGGTAAAACAATCATCTTAATTCAATAATGTATTGAGTAGAGATGGTCCAATTATTTTTCAAAAACTCGACCATTTCAACAATTTCAAGTTAATTGCAAAGCCCTTGAACCTGGTATATTACCAAACTTGCTGGAGATTAGTGATGGCCGAACTGCCCGCAAGGCGGACAGTTCGGCCGCGAACAAGCATGTTCGCCCTCCTTCCCGCCGGCGGACAGTACGGGTGTTCGACCCGCCCTGTCCGCCGGCGTGAAGGAGCCCTCTATTCTTCCTCCGGTGGGATCATACGCGGCGAGATCCCGCCGCAGGAAGAATGTTTCCACTGAAGACCGGGTAGAGAACCCGGTCTTTCAGTGGAAAGCCGGCTCGCACACCCGGATGTGACTATGCGTTCCAGGGTTTTCAGATTCTAATTCCCTGCCTAGCAGCGGGGAATTTGAATCTGTCCGCGAACGGGCGGATGGCGGACTTTTTAAAAGTCCGCTCCGCCCGTCCGCGGACGAACATGCCCGAGGTTCGGCCATCACTACTGGAGATGTAGAGAAGGGTTGGGGGTATACTACAAAAAAAGTATGGCTCTAACAGAAATAGTTTTTGCATAAATGAAGTTCAAAGTCAAGTCAAAATTTCATAATCTCAATGTTGACTTTTGACTTAATTTATGCAAAAACGACATGTGCTAGAGCAAAACTTTTTTTTCCAATATTCCCACAACTCTTCTCTACATCTCCAGCAATTTTGGTGATGATACAATGTTCAGGAGCTTTGCAGCTCACAAAGTCAGCTAGTCAAAACCAAAAACTCGACCATCTCTAGTATCATGGCAGATATTGTCTTGTGAAATCTTTATGCAAATATTCTCAGCAAATATCGGCTATTTTAAGAATTCGCAAATGGCGGCCGATATTTGCAATTTCGAATATTCAAGATATTATGCACTGGCAAGCTTATGGCCTCGCATTGCGATAATATAAGCTCAATGTGATAGTAAATATCACATGTAAACATTCATTATCAGTATTTATGGATATCAAAACAAATATGAGTAAATTTTTTTGCAAAATATTGTTCATTAAATAATTGATTATGCCGCTTATCACTATCCATAAACAAGTGATGGAATCTGGGAAAGTATTGTCACACTGCATGGGGCATAAACAAGGAAAATAAGAATGGGATCAACAGTAGTGATGGCGCGAACCCGGAATTTGATGTTCGCGAACGGCGGACGCGAACATTCG
>CM070041.1:15476533-15512570 GCA_036250615.1 Ptychadena robeensis
TGCCGTGTTCGCGGCCGAACTGTTCTCCGGCGAACAGTTCGGCCCATCTCTAATCACTAATCAACAGGTTTTGTTTTAAAAAAAGTCTAACCTTCAAGTATAGACACATTAACATTAATCCATAGTGGGTACCAGTGTGTGAGAGTGAGATACATGTTATGGTATGCAGGACACCAGGTGAAACTTGGTCCAGGGGCTATCAGTTACAAGTAAATACTCCCAGTCCCCACATAAGAATTGGTTATGTGGACTGTGGTGGCACTTCCAAACTGTATCAGGATTATCCTGATATGACCTCACTTCATATTACTTAAATGAGTATTATATACTAGTGTACCAACTTACAAGCCTTGTATACCCACAGTCAGAGAAAAAATACAAGCAGCTATTTTTTGGGGCCAAAGAAAGTGAACCATGACACCATTGTTTAGAGGACTTGATGGTGAAAGTTATGTGGTCATATAGTGCATGGGAAGTTGGTAGAAGATTTTCCACAAGCTCAAGCTGTGATGAAAGGTTCTTCCCATGCTACAAATAAAGTTTAATGTTCTGATTCAATACCTAAATCCTGATTCATCCTAGAAAGATAATAAAGATAATAAATAGTTGCGCACAACCTTCAGCACAGCTACAGTGGTATCAGTGGCCAGAAAGGCTCTCAGTGGGTGTATGAGGCCTGAGAAAAGATTGGAGTCAGTATGAGGGGTGGGTGCTTAGGTTGTGTGTAGGTGTGCAGCTCTCAAAATGGAGGAGTGTGGCCCCCTGTAACAGACAAATTAGAACAAGGACAGAGGCGCACAACCTAGTACAACAAATGGTTAAAAATGCGGAATAGGATAAGATAAAACAAAATGAAACAAAACAACAGAGAAGATGCTCACATTAAAAGAGGTTTACAAGGCCCCTATGGTTGAAAAAGAGCCACCGTTTGAAATGCGTCCCATTGTTCCTGTTGAGCCCTCCAGCATCTGTAAGCAGGTAGTGATCTTATCCCCAACCAAGGAAGAGAGGTTTTCCTGGAAAGCACATGGCCCTGAGAGATTCATCCTTGTAAACCTCTTTTAATGTGAGTATCTTCTCTGTTGTTTTGTTTCATTTTGTTTTATCTTAACCAATTCCACATTTTAACCATTTGTTGTACTAGGTTGTGCGCCTCTGTCCTTGTTATTTTTTGCAATGTCACAAATGGCCATTGGGGGCCTTTATAAAAGTTTTCATTGGAGAAAATCGTAAATACACTTTCATTACACAGCCTGATCACATTTTTTTCCCGACTGTCACTGCACTCCAAGATGTGGGAGGTAGAGATGGTCAAATTTTTTTTCAAAAATTCGACCATTTCGCCGGTTTCGACTTAATTGCAAAGCCCCTGGGCATGGTATCATCACCAATCTTGCTGGAGATGTAGAGAAGGGTTGGGGGTATACTACAAAAAAGAAAGTAAGTCAAGTAAAAAATTCGAAAATCGGAATTTCGACTTTAACTTTGAACTTAATTTATGCAAAAACTACATGTGCTAGAGCAAAACTTTTTTTTTTCAAATGTTCCTCCACTCCAGCAAGTTGGTGATGATACCATTTTCAGGGTCTTTGCAATAAGCTCACAAATTCTGCAAGTCGAAAAATTCGACCATCTCTAGTGGGAGGTTGTATGTGCTATGGCACAGAGAGGTAGAGAGGACAGGCTGTGAGGGACTTATACTGTTTAATCTTCACAGGTAAGTTTTTTTTTCTTTGTTCAACTGCATTCTTCCCTATTATTGGCAAAAATGCAGGTGGTAGGTTTGCTTTAGCTACACATCCGCTACACCAATTTTTATTTTTTATTTTATTTTATTAAGAGTCATGAAAAAATAATTTTTTCCTAAATGAAACCATGCTCTCTCTAGTGGACAGAAACGCTAGAATGGTGTGAGCCTCAAAGGGAGATCATTGGTAAGCTTTTGTTGAAGAGTAAATTCAGGTCAAACATGTTCTAGCTGTGGTTTCCAGGGCTGACTATCTCTTCATGGTCTATTCATTTTTCATATAAATGCATAATATATCTGTTACCACTGGGTTATAAAAAGAAACTGAAATCCCCAAAAATATCATTAAATCATTTAACATGAAAACACTCTTCTTGCAATGGGACTGTACCTATATGTAGGGTGTATAGTCAGTGGTGGTTTTAGATATGGGCAATATGGGCAGTTGCCAAGGGTGGCATATGGCATTGGCAATTTTGCCCATTCCCAGATGCCTCCCCCCAGCCCACCTTTAAAGCATGAGCCAGCCAGGGGAGAGAGAAGCTTGTCTCTTTCCCTGGGCACTCTGGCAGAGTGCTGGTCAGTTTTGAGCTATGGAGTGAGTGGCTGTCTGATCCATCAGGAATCCCTGCATTTCCTGTGCAACGTTTCATCCACGAGCCCCACCAGGTACCACTGGGAATATCTACAGTGAGCCACCTAGAGTGCTTCCAGGATCTCCCCTGTGCTTAGGACCCCGACGTTGTTCGTGGCTGGGGATTCACCACCTGTCCCTTACTCTGGATACCCTTGCCATCACAGGGCAGCTGTCTGGCTCTGTGGGATCGCGGCGCCTTATCCTCCTCCATCTCCTTGCTGGCTGACTGATGCACCCCCTTTCTTAAACTGGTCGATCCCTCCCTAAGGAAGCCTAAGGGGCGAAACATGTTGGAGGTGGATCTGTGATGAATTTGGCTCAGTCATTTGATATGGGTTATTCATCAGTGTGGTCAATGTTTTTATGATATGATTGAGGGGGTCATCCCTATGTGTGTTGTGGCTCTGACCCCTTATTATTCATTGTATTGATCATTTAGTAATGTCTCCATGTTATCAATAAAAGTTGTTTAATTATACTCCAACTGAAGAGTGCCTTAAAAACCCAGTACATCTATGGTCAAACTGAGAGGTTTTGGAGGTACAGACTGTACCCCATCCCCAGTCAGATTGATTTTTTCTCTCTTGGACTCAATTAGGGGTGTGGCACATGATTACAGTCTCTTCTCCCTCCTCTATCCTTTCTGCTGGTCAGTCATAGTCTGTAGTCTGTGACTCAACAGCACCCCACTCCGGTAGCTGTCTGACAGTAATGAGAATTGCAGAGGTGCTCATCCAGTGGGTGCTGGGGAACCCCCCCCCCCATGATAGATAGTACACTTTGAACAACACAACATTCCCCCACAATATATGACACAGCAACGCAAAGGTGTGACTGGGTACCATGGGTAATATTGATTCGTTTGGAAGCAGCCTACATCACAGTGGTCTATAAGGTTGGTCAGATCTGTGTAAGTTCTTAAATGTTAGATGAATAGGACATTCTTCCAGTAGTCAAAGCCTTGGCCCCCCATTCCTTGTGTGCACGCAGTATTAGCTGCTCCAGGAGCACAATGTCTCCTATCTGGTCAGGAGCCTTGGCTTACTTCCAGCAATTGCAAAAACCCTGTGTGTATTTGAATAGAATAGAAAAGTCCACCCTGTTTCTTCTGTCCGATTTTAATGTCTGTAACCCCTGAGGAAGACCTGGCAATAGTAGCGAAACACGTCGGACTGAAATTAAGCCATGAGACTGAAATTCTGGAGAGTATATGTGTACAATATGATTGATTTTATTGATTAATTTAAATATGGGGACATTGGTCCTTAAAAACGATGTAAAAATAAGGACCTTTTAATTAAGAATTTATGATTTGTCATACATCAATTTCATTGTATACTTGAAACCCAAATCAGTTAGTTTAATGAGTTCCCTGTGTTGTTTCGCTGCACCTTGGTAGGGGCTATGATTCAGTACATCATATCATAATGCCTCTCTTAATCAAGCGTGTATAAAATGTGTGCCTGGGACCTGAATAAAGCAGAACATGAGCACCATCCCATTCAGTTCTCTGTGATCACATCTCTGTGTATATACCAAAGAGCTGGTGTCCTATCTCGATTGTCTATTTCCTACCCTAACACTTTAAACAGAGACTGAATGTTGATTTAAAATGGACAGGGCTAAGAAAATTTCCTTAAATCCAAGATTTAATCCAAGACAGCACTTGGACTCAGTGATTGGCCATTTACCCAAAGTTAAATTGTAGAGGGCATTGAGACATGTGCCAGGAAAGTACTTCTATGGGGCCTGTGGGCTAATCTCAAATGTGAATAGTGAAGTAAATGTTAGAGAAGAGACCCTATTGGACTAGTTGTACAGTAATATGCTTTCTTCATTTTTCTCCTGTAGTTTCTTATTTAAAATACTAAACCTTTTTGGCTTCTATTACTGTAATTCAATTTCATCACAGTAGGGCATCAATGAGTGTGTTTAAACAAGCAAATCTAAATATGTCTGGCCTTTAGGAACCCGGATTCAAAAAACACCATGGTGTATTTTATAGCAGTTTTCTAAATAAAATCAATCTCACTATTTTCTGACTTTAATAGCTATAACAGTTTAATTATATAGAAAATGAGCTTCCTTAATAGAGCTCATTAAATTATATATTATATACATTGCATAAATGCTCTCCTAGTTTTATTTATGAAACAGCAATAAAAATACATAAAATCACTTAAAGGAAAACTACCATCTCCTTTTTTAATCTGGAAAATGAAAATAACATCAGCAGAAGTGTTTCTGTATTTATTTAATGAGTTTAGCTTTATTGTCTTGGTTTGGCGATTACATTTTTTTTTCATAAAAGTAGCTTGTTCTATAATAACATTTTTTTTTCGCATTCTGTTGGGTCAGCTCTGGAGACCTCAAACTCAGCAGAATAGAGGCATTTGTTGAACTTGGTAACTGAACCGGCAGAAAGAACAAATTTAGGATTTTTTAGTAGTGTTATCTAGCTAGAACAATATAGCTCTCTGATAATTATGGTAGGCTAAAGAGAAAAGCTCTATAAAGAGCAGCTTGCAGAAGCCTACACAATTTTGGCTAGGTTGTTATTGTTATAGCCTACATGTCAAATTTTGCCATGTCTTTTCCACTTTAATGCATACCCAAACCTAAAACTCAAAAGCTAAACACATTGTAGGTTAGCAGTTCTTAAAAGTGGTGGCTACATCAGTTTTCACTTTTAAAGATAAGAAAATATTCAGCAGGTACAGAAAATAACATATTTTCCGGACCATAAGACACAACTTTTCACTCCCAAAATTGGGGGAAAAAAGTGCCTGTGTCTTATGTTCCGAATGCGCGACCCTTGGATTCCCGCCAGCTCTCCCGGCAAGTAGATTAGCCTGGGAGCTGTCAGTTAAGAGATGCCAGCTGTCAGTTAAGAGATGCCAGACGCCGGCTCTTCTATCTGTACTGTATGATTGCCTATGCCAGCAGAGCTCAGAGCCCTACTGGCATAAGCAATGAAGAGAGGCATAGATGAATTGACATCTATCCCTCTCTCCCTCCGTGGAAACTGCAATCACTCTGCAGCTCCCACGGACACAGTTACTGCCAGTCGGAAAGGAGAGCAGAGGAGCAGCCTGCCCCACCTCTTCTTCCGTGTGTAGAATGACATTGTGGTAAGAGTCTACTGCTAGTGACATCTACTGGCTGAATTGAATATTGCATTCATTGCATTAACCCAATTGATGTGAAAACTTATTTTTCTTATTTTTTCTGGTTTTGCTGCCCTAAAAACTGGGTGTGTCTTTTGTTCCAGTGCGTCTTATAGTCCAAAAAATATGGAACATGTGGAACCTACCAGAAATGCAGTGTAAGGTACACTTTATATGATCCCATTTGAAAATACTAAATGGCCCTACTACTTCTACTCTACATGCCATGCCACCAATGAGAACACAACCAAACGCTGAACTAAGAACCCCCTTGGATCCCTCTATTCAGGGTCCCAGTTACTGGGTTACTGTTGTAGGCTTGTGACTGATCATTGCCAAACGTCAGACTGGGTTGGCCCCATCTATGCTGTGTCAACCTTGAGCACCTGAACCCCGTAGGTGAGTAGTCATCTCCAATATCTAATCAATCTCTACTGAAAATCTGTAGCATCTCTTGAAGAAGTGTTGAGTGTTTGAGCCAGGACCAGCAGTAGGCCTTTATGGGGTTTTGGACCCAAGATGATCATGCATATTGTGATATTCAAGAACATTTTAAACTGTGCTTTGTTGGAATTGCACTTTAATCATATGTTGTCTTTTCTATCTTTAAAATTTGGTGGCATAAACCTTCATTTTAAATATACCGTTTTGTATTTGCACCTTTAAAGTCCCACAAAAGTAGTCACCTCACCTGGGTGACACCCCAGAGATATTATATATAACCCTATATCACCCTAATGCATTCCATGATAGAAAAAAAAAAGAATTTGACAAAGGAGGACAAAGCCCAGTTTGTATGACAACTATTTTTTCTAAAACTGGAGGAATATGAAACAATAGCTTCGTTGCATGGACGTTACAGCACTGCAGCTCTATAGCATTACTGCACGGTACACAGGATTCCATAGGAAATTTGTTGTGCACATTAGCAAATGTGTATCAATACATAATGCCCTGCAGCACACATTTTTATGCTGGAGTGCAAGCGTCTCCTATACATAGTTTGGGCGAAGTAGCGCAGCACGATGCATAGTGAGTTTTGTTTAACAGCAAGAAGCATGTTGGTGTCCCACAGATAGCCTGAAATCAAGAAAGATTAAATACATATAGAGAATTAATTTAATCTGCCAATAAGATTTGTATTTTGTACACCAAGTCTTGAGATTTAAATCTACCACAAGTTAGAGACTATATATTTTCTATACGTCTATAGTTCAGTCAATATAATCGCCTTGCAATTACCTTCAAAATTAATGGTCAATTGTGGATATATATTTGCAATCCATGCCCATAAGCATTGTATATAATGTGTCTCCACTTTTCAATGTAATATAAAAAAGCATAGCTAATACCTTATTTTCTTCCTATGACTATGATGAGTGGATCTTTATGCTGCATCTCCTTTAATGTCCATGAGCTTTTTTTTTGTTTACTCAGCATGTGCTCACACACAAGAAACGTAAAACTCACACCCAATGCAAAAAAGTGACGTGCACACGTAGTGAAAACCAAACTGCACGGGTGTTTCACTGTCCCACCCCAAAAGGGGCTAAGCACTTGTTCCCCCCCAAAAAAATGTGTCTAGTGGATCAGACGACCAAAGCCATCAGACCCTCGAGTGTCCCATTCCCTAGGTGACCTCGACCAGAGCCAGGTCTCCCATGTACTAAGGACCGGGGTGGGCACCCTCCGAAGAGGTTATGGTGAGAAGGGATTAAAGGAATTGAAAACTGAAGCAGTGTGTAGCACAGTCAAGCCTTCCTAAAACAGAAAAAAATACCTTCTCCAATCCTTCACAAATACCAGATGATAAGGGGGAAATCCTCACTTCAGGACAGTGGGTGGAGCCATGCAAATCATTCCCTTACTCTAATGAGCCAAATGCACACCCAGAACCACAGTGCAAACATAGCCTTATGGTATAGAACCACACAAAAAACATGGGTGTCTTCATATGCCCCACTCTTTAAGGCGCTAAGGGCTCATTCCCCGAAAAGGGGTTACAAACTTGGCCCAAGGAGTCGAAGCCCCTTGAGCCAAATTCGTAAAAAAGAAAATAAATAAGGTGCTCAGTGACAATTCATTGGGCGGCCTAGCTGCTGGCTATAAAGATTCCTCTGGTACTAGCAAAAAGTCCACCCCCTGAAGAGCAGTGCATGATGATGACCAATGAGCCCGAAACAGCTGTTTGGAATAAATGTCTCTGTACAATAAGGCTATACTTGCACTGTACACCAGCGGTTCTGGATGTGCATTTGGCTGATAGGGCGCAAAGGAATGGTTTGCATGGCTCCACCCACTATCCTGAAGTGGGGATTTTTCCCTTAACTTTTGGGATTGTGATGGATTGGAGCATGTAAATATCTTCTGTTTTAAGAAGACGTGACTGTCCTACGCACTGTCCTTCTCACCATAACCTTCATGTATTTTCCTCTTTGTTTGGCTCCAAAGTCCTACTCCATAGAGCCATGGTTTCCATGCACGACACTGATGATGGTCAATGAGCCTGAATGTGCTATTTAAAAGAAGCAGATGTAAGAATATATTAGTGATCACAGGGACTTATTTATCCTTGTCAGGAGACCTGCTTTAACTTTCCAATGTTATCATTTATTTATTCATATTTTCTTATAAAAAATATAGATAAATGGCATTTTGAAAAGGTAAATTCCACCCAATGAGAATATATAGTTTACTCAGTTATAAAAGCATCTGCATTAGATGGACTTTACTGTTAATAAGGCCACATGGGTGGGTGAAAGTCAATTAGGCAAATGCCTGTATGCAAACTCCTCATCAATGGCTAGGTATGTCTAGCTTGACTACTGAGCTAGCTCCAAAATCCTCAAAGACTTCCGTCTGATTTAATAACCACCAAAATCTGATTATATTCCCCTGTGTGAGTTGTCTGCGCTTCTGATTTTCCTATAACAAGGTTCTGTTACCAGTTTTGTGTTGTCTCTTTGCAGATTTCTTCCCCTAGAAAGGAATTTACCTTTGAGAGAATTGAACATGTTAAAAAACAAATCTCTATAATTACAATTAATAAAATGATGACTTGTGTTTAGTTGTTTGTTATTAATGATATTCATTAAATAATTGTACATTTACCAATTACATGGGAACTTAATCAGCTGAAGGGAACTTCAGTTAACGCTCGACACTAAAATAAATCTGAGCGAAAACATGAATTAATAATTAATAATCAAATCAGGTGCTCGCAATGAGAGAAATAACAAGCTGAAGGGGGAACGAAATGAATGTCATAGTTCCAAAGACAGCAGACGATAAAGTGAAATAGGGAATATATCTCAAAATAACTGTATACAGGTTAATGATTGAACAAAGATCATGTGTAGAGTCAACTGGTTTGGAAAACACTTCCTTAAAGGATTACTAAACCCTAAGCAACAATGCTTAATGCTATTAAGTTAATAATAATAAACACTCAAATACATCCCAAAACAATCATACTCAACTCCATTGTTTCCCCTGCAGAGACCTTAAAAATCAATGCAGAGTTGTCCCCTCATTCTGCATTGGCTGCCTGGTGCAGCATCTATGGAGCTCCTCAGGTAGTCATTGTAGCGTGTACACATTCTCCGCAAGCATCCCTTCTGATGGGTTCCTATTGCTACCGGATCCACAAAATAGCTGCCTGGAACATAATGGACACAACTGTTCATGGCATAGGTAATTCCATGAATTCTTTTCCACAAATTCTTTTTTTATCTACCTACAACTTCAAAAATTGGTGAACCCCTCACCCTTCTGGGACTGTCTAGTTTCAGCCTATGCCTAGGCGGGGAATCTGAATCTGAAAACCCGGATGTGACGTCAGTGAAGAATAGAGGGCTCCTTCTCGACGGCGAACAGGGCGGGTTGAACACCCATACTGTCCGCTGGCGAGAAGGAGGGCGAACATGCTTGTTCGCGGCCGAACTGTCCGCCTTGCGGGCAGTTCGGCCATCACTACCCCCCAACAACGCCAATAATGATGCACCCCCTGCGATCTCTAGGATGGCATGGACCCCAGGTTGGGGTCCGGGTGAACTTTTCGGCCATCACTATTCAGCATCCCATTGACCAGTAGAAATGGTTGACCATTTCGACAGTTTAGAGTTAATTGCAAAGTCCCTGAACATATTTAACACATATAGTTTTTTCACAAATTAAGTTCAAAGTCAAGTCAAAATTTCGAAAATCGAAATTTTGACTTTTATTTTGAACTTTTTTAATGCAAAAACTACATGTGCTAGAGCAAAACCTTTTCAAATGTTTCCACAACCCTTGTTTATATTTCCAGCAATTTTGATATCATTTTCAGAGGCTTGGTAATCAGCTCACAAATTTAGCAAGTCAAAAAATTCGACCATCTCTATTGACCAGTTCTCAACTGCAAAGGATAGTTTTGGTAAATAATTTTGTGGTAGGAAAGTCAATTTGTAATTACAATCTATCACCATCCTCTTACGAAGTCAAGCATGTTTTTTGAATATATTAAGGATATTTTTTTTTTCAAATGGTTACTTTCTTTTTTGTCTCGCATTTATCCAATTTTTACCCAATTCAATGGCTTCCAATTCAGGGACAATCCATATTAGAAATGAGCATTTTATCTTACATAACATAGTTGCATAGTTACATTACATAGTTTTGTGTGGTTTTATTGAAGTGTTATTGAGTTTTTTTTACAAACCTGCAGACTGCTTAGATTTTTCCTTTACAGTTTCCCCTCTTCTCATTATTTAAAAAATATGGTTATGATGGCGCAGGAGACCATATCTACCAACCATATATACCTGTGTCAAGCGCCTTTAAAAATGTGTAAACCTTAAAAATCAACTTCTGTTCCATCTTTTATGTCTATCTGGTAAATAATGTACCAAGTACAGCCCCCATACACCATGCAATCTTACCATACAATTTCTGTAACTTTTCTTCTACCAAAACCATGTAGCATGAGGAGCTTTCTAAACCTTCCAATCAGTATGTATTCTATCAGGGAGGACCCGGCACTACATAGGTGTTGGTAGATCTAAAGGAAATTGTATAGAGTGATCTTAAGGTGTGTAGGGGGCTTTACCCAGTGTGGGAAGAGACTGGAAAAAAGGAATACCAAGCCAGAATACCAGAAATTTCCCCTCTTTGCAGTAAAGAATTTGCATAAAATAAAAAGCAAACCTACACACAGTAAGGCTATGTTCCTTACCCCCTGCGTTAAGCACATGCGTTGACGGGGATGCCAGTGCATGCCATAAATATGCATGATTCCCTCCCTGCCTGTTTCCACGGCGTTCAGCGGGTCCGCCAGCCGAGCGGACAGCGGAGGTAGACATACTGCCCTGCATTTACCTCTTGGCCGGCAGACCCGATGAACGCCGTAGAAACAGGTGGGATGGGAAGTGTATGGGTTTGTGGCGACATCCCTATCAAGGCATGCAATTAACACAGGGGGTATTAGCGCATAGTGATGGCCCGAACTGTTCGCCGGAGAACTATTCGTGGCGAACATCGCATGTTCGTGCCATGTTCGCGAACATATGGCGAGTTCGGTTCGCCCCCCTATCTTTAACATTGCATAAACTTTACCCCTGTGAGTCACGTCCGCAACCATAATCCAGCCAATGATCACCCCCCCACCCCCCCCCCTCACAGACCCTCACCTTTCCCCCCTATAACCTATCAATACATCACACGCCATTAACATTCCTTCTCTGAAGAATGAGAGGTTCGGAAGAAGCTCTGCTAGGCAGTGTTTCTGTGTACTCTACATCTTCACTGACATATCCCATCCTCCATCCATGGGGAATATCCTCTTCCCCTCAGTGTCCCTCCTCACTGACCATCACCACCAGTGTCCTCCACACTGACCATCACCACCAGTGTCCGCCATACTGTACCCTCTCCCCAGTGTCCTCCACACTGACCATCTCCCCTGCTGTCCTCCACACTCGACCATCATCACTCCAGTGTCCTCCACACTGTCCATTCTCCACCAGTGTCCTCCACACTGACCTCTACCCTCCCTCCCCACTGTCCCTCCCACCGTGCTCCTCCCACCATTGTCCTCCCACCTTCCTCTCCCCACAGTTCCCTCCGACCACCACCACCATGTCCGCCATACTGACCCTCTCCCCCAGTGTCCCTCCCCACTGTCCATCTCCACCAGTGCTCCTCCATACAATTAAAATTCACCCTTTTAAGCTTAGCAACACGTTGGAAAGCAGTCTTCACCAGTTTTTCAGGTGAATTCTACACAGCATTTACCACCATTTCTCCGCTCCCCTCTTAGGTTCCCTCCCAAATGACTATCATTGTAGAAATCCTTTGCGCGGATTTATTGCGTTACATTTTTTTTCTTGGGAGTATTGCCATGGATCCCCCTCTGTCATGTCATTGTCCAGGTGTTAGTCCCCTTGAAATAACTTTCCCAACACTATTGTGGCCAGAAAGGGTCCCTTTGTTTTTTAATGTTCGCCTCCCATTGAAGTCTATGGGGTTCGCCGGGTTCGCGGACATTTGCGGAGGTTCGCGTTCGCCGTTCACGAACATCAAATTCCGGGTTTGCGCCATCACTATTAGCGCATCCCTAAACGCCGTGGAAACATAGCCTAACAGACACTGTTATTATGAAACCTGAAATAACAAGATGCCAGTTGGGTTCACAGACATTATAAGAGGTAACATGTACGCTAAAATACCAGTTCCATAATCTTAAATTGTGATACACGAAGAAAAAAGGTAAGTCTTCATCTTCACAAATGAATAGGGACCAATCACATCCACTATTAGAATTTACAGACATTCTTACTGATTGGTGGATATGCTCTGCTGGGCTTTGGCTACTGTACTCAATTTTTACAAATTGAACTACTTTATCAAACATACTCAAATTGGTCTGACTTGTAGAGATTTATTTTCTAATATATCTCACTATTGCTCTGTTCTAACACACAGAAAAAAAGAATTAGTTGAGGACTAATTACAGAATTAAATAATTTGCATCATTAATTCCTTAATTAAAAAGTTGTCAGCCTTCAGATGCTTTCAGCATATTGCCTTGCTCCTGTTGTACTTTAACCTTTGTTTTTCCAATCTCCTTTGTTGCTCAGCCATGTATTTCTATTAGCAGACGTGTCTGTTGTCTTACCCCCGCTGTGCTCTCCACTTAAACTTTTTTTTTTACTTTCTGTGGAAGGCAAGCTCAGAAAGCTGGACCGGCAATTCTACATTCGAAGCGTGAGGGAGTGAGGGAACACTCGTGGGAATTTTATCAGCAACGTTCCACAACTTATTCTAGAAAGTAACACTACATTCCATAGTTACTGCAAACAAAATATTTTTGTGGCTTTGCCTACATAAAGCTGAACTCCAGGACACTCCAATATTGTCTGCATATAAAGGGTTCCTATTCCTGTATGTATCTACCCTATGGTCTTCAACGGGTAGCCTGGTCCTACTGGATCCCTCCTACAGTCTCTGACTGGAAAAAGCAAACATGCATAGGGGTGTATTTGCTTGTGTTCTAATATCCAACACAATTTACACTGTAATAAAAGGAAATAGACTACTCAAAGCTTTAGGCTTCCTCAGGCATGATATTTAAATATAAGATTTGTTTATTCCCTCTGTGGACTTCAAAACCACATGATACTCTACTTCCCTTTGTTTGCTTACTAGAGATGGTCAAATTGTTTTTCAAAAATTTGACCATTTTGACAATTTTGAGTTAATTGCAAAGCCCCTGAACATGGTATCATCACCAAACTTGCTGGAGATATAGAGAAGGGTTGGGGGAATACTACAGAAAAAAAGTATGGCACAAATAGTTTTTGCACAAATTAAGTTCAAATTCAAGTCAAAATTTCAACAATTAGAGTTTCGACTTAGATTTTGAAATTAACTAATGCAAAAACTACACGTGCTAGAGCAAAACTCTTTTTTTTCAAATGTTTCCACAGCCCTTCTCTACATCTAGCAATTTTGGTGATGATATCATTTCCAGAGGCTTTGCAATCAGCTCACAAAGTTAGCAAGTTGAAAAATTCGACCATCTCTATTGCTTACATGATCCTCATGGCAGTGTCCATAGTGATGGCCAAAATTAGGGCAGGTCCATCCATAAACAGACGGATCAGACTTTTAAAAAAGTCTGACGCCCGCCTGGTCGTGGGATGATTCAAATTCCCCGCCGGTTCACAGGGAATTTGAATCGAACGCACAGTTCTCGGTTTCCATATTGGATGTAACATCACTGATGTCACTTCTAGTTCAAGCTGGTTTTCTTTCACTAGGTTCTCTGCCCGATCTGTGGTGAAAGAATTCTTCCACTGGCCTGAACTTTTTGCTCCTGATCCGGCCAACGGAAGAATAGTCACCTTCCCGTCGGTGAACAGGGCGGGTCAAATACCTGTACTGTTTGCCAGTAGAAGAAAAGCGGACTGTTTGGCCATCACTAGTGCCCAACTTCTTTTTACTTTTGTTGGGCAGTTTACCTATTTGTACTAAGGGGACAATTCATGGTCGGTTCCAACCTCAACTGCACCATTGTGTGCAAGGGTTGCAGATATTGTATGGGCAGACGGTAGGCAGCTGTCAATTACTGTCCTACCATTACCATTTTAACCACAGTTGCAGGTTCACTTCATCAATATTGCCATAAACATTTATTTTTCTGTCGTGTATAACACGGATCTGTCTTATAGTATAAGACTTATACAGTTATACACGGACCGGCTCTGTGAGGATGTGGTTGCTTAGCCCTCCTATCTAGCTGCCTCTTATAGTATAAGACTTATAAGAGGCAGCTAGATAGGAGGGCCGAGGGTGGGGTCAAAAACCCACGGCACACCAGGCAACATCCCGCGGCACTCTAGTGCCTAGAGAACAGATGTAGCTAACTTACAATTTAATGGTAGATTTCTGGGCCAGAAGGTACACCATAAAGTGTACTGGACATAGTGAAAGGTAGGTATCCTAGAGAACATTTATTGTTTTTTCACATAGTCCATGATCACCATCTTATTATGTATTAATTCACAACAATCCTAAGACCTTGCAATAAACTGCAAAACATGCACAAAATTTGCACATGAATACACATTTCTTCAGCGGATAAGTGGCTGAGGACTGTTTGCGAGTTCATCCTGTAGGACAATGACCTTTAGCCATTTGTCCCCTGTGGAAATCTGTAATGTGTGACACTTTTAATCTTTTGCTGGACTTTAGTGTCACCTCTAACAGTAATAGCCACACTTAACCCATTCTATTCTACTGCTTGCCAGACCTGAAAAGCGAAGCCCCATCCATTAACAAGGAGGTCTATGGCGCCTGCAGCACTGCAGAAACGCTGCAGGCTCACAGAGAGCCAGCGATTGTGCCCGATTTTTGCACGCTTTGGATCAAACTGTGCCCGTACTGGCTTCAGGCATAACGCCAAGGAGGTTAATGCTGCAAGTCCAAGTAGATCTCTCATTCTCTGACCTTACCTTCCTTGGTGTCTTTAATTCTTTTTCCATGTGTTTCATTGGAAAGCCCTGTAGCAGGTTACCAGGAGAATTTGGCTTTAATGTGTTCTAATATGTGCCCTGCCCCCCTTGGGAGTTTAAAAGTTTTTTGTGCAATGTTGTTTGTTTTTCAGAAAGGTCAGGAAGATTCTAACACCTGCTGGAATCTTTCAAAGTGTGTAATGTGCCCACCCAAGTGAAAGTTGCCAGCCCGAGTGTATAAAAGTGTCTCAGTCAGTAGGGGTGGGGTCTTCTGTGAGAGCTGTAGCTTTAGCTGCTGTTGAGCTGCTGGTTCTAGTGATCACCTATGGGACAGGTTGTCTAGGCCTAAGGCTCAGGATCTCTCTTGCGATCTGAGCTGATATATTTTCCTACATCAGAGGAGGGAGTGGGGGGTCTCCTAGCCAGGGGATTAAATAAGGCCTAATTTCTGTATCCAACGAGTGGCAGAGCAACTTTTACAATGGCTGGTAAAGTGAGTTTTTGTTCAAAACTGATCCATAAGACTGTACCATGCAGTCACACTTGGTTGTGTTGAAGCAATAATTTCCATTTTATTTAGACTACAAATAAAGTACCCGAGTTGTTTGCAAAGAACTCCTGTTGTGGACATTCATATCATTGATTGGAGGAACTATGACAGTTCCTGTCATAGGAAGATTGCGGGTAGAAGGGCAGAGCAGGGGATTGGCAACCCACCAGGTAACTAGAGGGAAAGAGGTATGAGCGAGGCTACTGGAGGGCACAAGTGGTTGACTCCTGTTTGGAAACTTCTGGAGGAAAGTAGCCTTTCCTCTGGTGTTAAAAACCGGCAGACACCTGGTTAACCCTTACCTGAACCCCACCTGTTACAGCTCCAGCATGCACACTATGTTTCCAATGTCCTAAAATACTCTGATCAACAAAATATGATAGTACATCTATCCTAACAGTGCTCTGGAATTACAGCTGCCTTCAGTGGCCAAAATAAGAGAGTCTGTTGGGGTATTATTTTGCACCCTTTCTCCTAGTTCTGCAACCCCCAGCTGGATTCTCCACCTACCCAAGCATACATTTTCAATTACAATTAAGAGCAAATAGCTTTACATTACCCATAATTAGTGTTGAGCGGCATATGGTATATTCAAATTAGTGAAATTTTGTGAATATGTTAAGGAACATTCGTAAAATTTTATTCAACTGTACTTTATTGCCTTACATCGTGCGTAGCTGTTCGGAATTATTTGCAAAGATTCGCGAACCAACTTTTTAGCTTCTCTTCTTTATTCTGTGATCTGTACAAGCACTGTGTGTATTGTTCTTATCCATTCGCAATACGCACAAATATGCGCCATGTATGCCGGTAATCAATGTTGAAGCATAAAATGACGAATATCTGCCATTGCAAATATCCGAGTGCACAGTCAGGAAATATTGCAAATTACATAATCTGTAACTACTCCTGGGTATATCTATGTGGACATTAAGTCCTTGAGTTCAGTAAAGCTCCACATCCCAGATACATGAAAAACAAAAAACTTAGTTTTGTCCCAAGTGGATTACCACTTGGGTACAGAACCAAAAGGGGGTACCCTCTACCCAAGGGTTTTTTTTTGGAGCTTACTCACGCAATTAAAGATTTTCAATCTCTACCATGGAGAGCATGATTTTTATTGATACATATTTGTAACATGATAACAACAAATAGGACATAAAGTACATAAAAAAATATACAGTTTACCGACAATAGCCAAACCGGTACTACCGAGGGATGGCATTCCTTATGGAGGATGGTCCCCATTCTTCCAAGTTCTGGTCTTTAAAGGAGACCACTATATCAAATTCATGAGTACCGGTTTGGCTATTGTCGGTAAACTGTATCATTTTTTTATGTACTTTATGTCCTATGGTGATATCTTTTGGATCAATGTTATTTGGTGTTTTTTTGCTTTATTAAATTCATGTTTTAAATTCAATTGTGTTGATCTAAGCCACCTGTTCATACTAACCTGATTGAAGCCCCCTTGCCCCTATGTCTAATAGGGGAAACTGCTCTCCCTTAATTGGGATTTATTTTTTCTATATCATTTTGGGATGTTGGCTTCACCTATCCTTGAGGATGAAGTTTCTCTTGTTTCATTCGATAACAACATGATAGTTATAATCAAAATTTGTTTTAAAACCATTAATATACAATCATTACATAAAGAGCAGAATGAGGTTAAAAAGTATACAGGCTGATATTGTGGGTTGGTGTACAATGCGTTTCGCCCTTTACCATCATGGGCTTCATCAGGTTATTTAAGCTTTAAGCTCCAAAGTCTAGGGTTGTTGTAGTGGGTTACGAATTCTTGAATGTCAGATATTCGTCGAATATATTCAAATATTCTCGCTCAACACTACCCATGTGAAATGCAGGTTCTCATCTGATTAATGTCTTTGTTGTAAAATATCACAAGATATGACACAAGATATAAAAAAATTAACATGCCCTGAGGTCAACTGACCCTATGACACTTACTCTTCATGAGTATGAAACTATGAAACCTCTTCATGTAGTTGTCTCCTCTGGCATCCATTGCTGGATTTAGGATATATTCTTTTTTGTCTTTAAGTATTACCTGCTTGTACAAAAAATGTCTTCAGTAAATTAAAGTATCAACCTATTTCTGCTTATATGTTTTAAGAGCTCCAATTCATCTTGTCAAAACAAATTAAAGTATGCAAATGTGATTATAATTTTCCGAATCATCAACAACTTTTATGGTATTTTGTGCTATTTATTTAAGCGTTTTTATTTATACCGCGTGACACTTAAACAGATAAGCAATTACGTTTCCTTGTTATAGACATGAAAGAGCAAAGTTTGCATCTTTTTATTTTTAAGCTCGTCTTCCAAAGGGATACGTATTCTTCTGTTTTAAAAATGTGTTACATATCTTCGCAGCAGGGACAGGATTAATAAAAGTGTTTAGCGCAAATTAAATTAATACCTAATCATCGCAAATTAGCATAAGTCTTACCTATTTTTTGGAATTCGTTATTTTGAAAAAGTTCAGTTTTCTGAGATTTTTAAGTAATCTTTGTAGTACATTTGCTTGGTACACCGATATGCCTTATATTGGAGAACTGAGAAAACAAAACTCCTAATATGTGAATATTTAATATTTGGTGTAATTTACTTAAAATAAATAAATAGCCCCAGAATTCTCATTGGGGTGAAACGTGTAGCACGTTACCCATCCATCTCTTCTACAAGGTTGTGATCTGTATTTGATTCTAAGAATGAAAGGGACAATGCCCGATGCTTATATATTATGTGCCACAAGGCATTGCAATAGGGAATTTATGTTGTTTTTTTATTGTAAAGTACTGTAAACAATTTAAGTATGTATGACTTATGTTATAATTAAATTTTGTTTCCAATTCTGTCAAGATTGTTAACTGAAATTGAATGTCTGTGCCTGAAAAGTCCCTTCTAGGGCTCGGCCTAGTGTCTCTACTTTAGGCTAGGTTCTGTTGATACAGGCCCTTTCCCACTATGTAGAATTAATTAAGGAGAAAAGGAAAATGAGGAATAGGAACGCAAAAGGATTGAAAAAAAAAATTATTCCTTTTTTTTTAACACTCATACCCTTAGCTAAAGAAATTCTTGGATTTGAAGGCTAAACCTTAGGTGGAAGCAGGTAAAAAAATTCTCCATCAAACTGAGGGAAGGTAAAATGAAAAATTTATATTTTGTGAATATTGATTCTTATTTTCTAATGCTTGTAGTGTGTAGTGTAGTGTAGTGTAGTGTGTAGTGTGTCCGTCCCCCCAAGGGGACGAAAGGCGTCGAAGGTCACCCCGATATACAGCATGATTTAAAGCTTCTGGCAACCCCCCGTTGTGAGGGTTTTTGTATATATACAAAAAAGATTGTGACTCATTTAGAGAGGAGGAACTTCTCTAGAATGTATGGCAAGGAGATATGTGTTACTTATTGCCAATAGACAATGTATGTTTCCTTTTTTAAGATAAACCAAATAAAATGTGGATTTTATGAACGATTATGTTTGTTGGAATTTGATTGAATGAAGAAGCACCCATCACATATAACGAAATACATGGTTTTGTGCATTTCTATGTAGAATACAATTTGTTTCTTATAATCAGAGATGTGGCACATCTATCTTGAATGACAATGCTACTCCTTTCGAGTGTGCTCCCCAAAGTTAATTAAGTGCCCAAATAAATAAATAAAAACCTTTCTGGGTAAATTAGTTAAAATGGTTACATTTGTCATCTATACACCCTGCCATGGTATATGCCAGCTTCTTTCATTTGAAAAAAAGGCATAACATCTGGGCCCTGTTATATCTGCTGTCTTAAACCACCCAACGCAAAAAATGTTATGCAGCAAATTCAAAATAAAATTACTTTTAATCTGCCGATTATACTGGGTCAGGATCTAAAAAGAAGTGCTGAAACAACCAAGTTACCACGTTAGTCAGGAAACCTGCATAGAACAAGTGGACAGCGATGGTCAGATCCTTTAGATTTCCTTAAAAAAAACAAAAGTTTTGGGATTTGTGCTGGATTGGGCCGTGTAAATACCTTCTGTTTTAAGAAGGCTTGATTTGTGCTATGCACTGCTCGAGTTGAGGGCTTTTTGATTCCTTTCATCCCTTCTCACCATAACCTTCACGGGTACTTCTCTTAAAAAAAACAAAAACCATAACAAGGGACAGAGACTGGCAGGGTTTTTAGGCACATAAATAGCCAAAGGGTCTTTGATCCGAACATGTATATACATGCATATAAATGTCAACAATACATCAGATATAACCTGATAATTGACCCAGTTTTTGTAAATTTTGTGTACATATTTTGTTGTATATTTGAATTTCTGATGTATTGTCGACATTTTTATGTATGTATATATATATATGGTCAGGTCTAAGGCTATGTTTCCATTATGTGGGGACCCCGATGCTTAGCAGGAGCTCCCGATGTAGCAGATAGACTCACCTGCTCGGCGGAGGCACCCAGCCGCTCCGCCGATGTAAGGCTGAGTGTAGTCGAGTACTTTCAGCCTCTGCACCGGCAGAGGTTTAAACAGATCATCCACCGAGCAGGCTATGTCTGTGTGATACTGTGTGTTATTTTTCTACCATATGTGCCTATAAATCCCTGCCACTCACTGCCCTGCCCGGCTGATCATCTGAGGGTTCGGCTGCAGTGTGATGACACTAGAGAATCCAAACATATATGGCTACATTTAGCTTATGTTTTCTTTGTTAAGTTTAATATAAAGGTTTAAGGGAACAAAGTTAAAGCAAAGAGCTGAAAAAACGGGATAATCTGAATAGAAGAAGTAGACAATGCAAGATCCACATTTTTTTCAGTATATGTTTTCCTTTTAACTTACTTTTTTTACATGGCTGGAGTTTTCCTTTAACAATAGCATTTTCTTAGACCATCGCAATAAAAACATAACTGCTCCACTCTGCCGTGCCCTGAGCAGTTCAGCCTCGCAGACACAGACTGTATTAACTCCCGGCGCTGCCAGTTTATTATCCCTTTAATGTTACAGAAAATATTTATCACTCTCCTAGAATTTCACAAGATTTACAGCAAGGGTGTTTGATTAAGTGAGATTGGAGAGGCTGTTGGATTCAGCTGCATAATGAAAATCTATCAGCAATGTGAAAGGCAGCAAATTGTATGATTAAGCAATTTTGATTTTTATCGGACTGCGTGGCTAGACATTGCTGGATAGGAGACATTATTTGTTCTGCAGAAGTAAATTGTGCAGCATTTCATAAAACACAAAAGAGATCCTATAAATTGTACTAACTTACATAACTTTAGTCGTTGTTCGATCGATAAAGTTATTTGGAGCCGTTATGAAACTAAGCAAAACACTAGTAGCATATACTTGTATAGAATAAAGAAAAATTACACCTAGGAAAAATATATAACAGGAAACACTAAGTTAGAATTTAGTTCCAGCTAAAAGTTTTCATATAGAGTTTGAGGTGGAGCAGGGAAATGTTCAAAAAGGAAAGTAGAATGTATAAAGTTCAGCTTTATTTTAAAGCCTCCCATATGAAAAATCCAACATGTATTCAATGGACTTAATAATCATCAAGAAAGCATGTACTGGACTATATAAATTAGGAGGATTCCGAGGGGTAGCTAGTACAAATGTTGTGGATGGTAGTTAAGCCTCAGTCTTTGCTAAAATAAAGACCCACCCTTTGGTCACAACTCCTGACTTCCTACTTCTGAAAGGGATACAGTGCCCCACAACCTTTTTCTTCTTGAGTAGTGATGGCCAAACTGTCCACAAGGCGGACAGTTTGGCCATGGACATGGAATGTTGGCTTTCCTTCTAGCCGGCGAACACTACGGATGTTCTACCCGCCACGTTCACCAGTGAGCAGAAGACTATTCTTCCACTGGACAGATCAGGAGCAGAAAGATCCCACCAGAAGAAGATTTTTTCACTATAGTCATGGATGTATTTCCTATAAGGCCCATGGTTGTTTGCTGTAGGTGGCACAAAATAATTTTACAGCAGCCACATCAAATGCTTGCTGGTCCAGCCCCACTTCTCCTCAACTTCCTCCTACCTTTCCAGCAGGGTCTCTGCACCAACAGCAAAAAAATAGCACTGGCTCATAGTGCTAGGAAGGGGGAGGGAGGTAGTTTGTACTCGGCAGAGGGGACAGGAGCTCTTCACAGCTGGAGACCTACCTACTGGGTCACTACCCTGTCAGGAATTCCCTTCCTCCCTCTACAGCCTCATTCTTAGAACTGACAGCTAATAAAAAGACTGAAAGACAAAAAATCTCGGTACAAGAAAGGAAAATGGAATGAAGCTTTAGAAGGTAAATAGAGTGTGATTAATCTATCTCAGTGTGTCTTTTTTGTGCATGTGTACATTTTCTCTTCCTTTCTAGAGCTTGAATATTCAAATGCTGAATATTTTTTTGTGAATATCGGCAATTTAACAGTTAGCAAATATCCCGAAGACGGCAGCGGTTATTTGGAATATTCAACTTTTATTTCCAACAAAAACATGATTCCATTTGTATAGGCATGCATTGCAATAATAATAATAATCGTTACTCAATAGTAAATATTGCATGTGACCATTCATTATGAATATACTGTATAGCGCTCATCCCATATCCTTTCAAGGTTTGGTGAGCATTTGGGAGGGACACCTGTTTACTTACTTAGAGGGTGTACCATAGCCACTTAGAGGTCTGTCTGAGCAGTAACACTAGGCTTGCATTGCTGCCCTGATGAACTGGATATCTGAGAACTAAGGGGTCTGTCAAAGTGGCAAATTGTCACAAGAGGCATCTGCTACTGAGAGGTTAAATCACAGTGGGGGTCTGTTAGCACATTTTGTTTTTAATTTAACAATAGAAAATCTCAGGCTGGTTGGTAGAAATCGGTGTGGTCTATGGTTTATGTTATGTTTGGGCATCATTACCCATCAGTACGATGGGGAGCAAATATGGCTCTTTTTAAGGCCAGGGCTTTGTGCAAGCCACTTGAGTTCCTACATATGAAGGTTATCATACCATGTGGTTTTGGAGGTGGCTTTATGTTAAGGATTAGAGATGATAAATGAGATGCATGAAATTTGACATACAGGGAGTGCAGAATTATTAGGCAAGTGGTATTTTTGAGGAATAATTTTTTAACACAACCATGTTTCTCATGCACCCAAAAAACTCATTAATATCAAAGCTGACATATTTTTGGAAGTCGTTTTTAGTTTTGTTTTTAGTTTTAGCTATTTTAGTGGATATTTTTGTGTCAGGTGACTATTCACTGTGCATAATTATTAGGCAACTTAACAAAAACCAATTTATTAATATTACTCAATCTCATTATTATTATTAACCATTAAACAATATAACATCTCAACAGCACAATATAAATTCTTACATTCAAAAAAACAGAACAATCAGTGACCAATATAGCCACCTTCTTTGCAAGGACACTCAAAAGTCCGCCATCCATGGATTTTCTGTCAGTTTGATCTGTTCACCATCAACATTTCGTGCAGCAGCAACCAGACAGCCCTCCCGACACTGTTCATATAGGTGTACTGTTTTTCCCTCCTTGTAAAATCACACATTAGATGCCCACCGTTCTCAAATGGGTGTTTCAATCAGGTAACAGGAGGCAATGTCATTAGTTTTTTCCTTCTTTTTACCCTTCTTGGCCCGCCACCTGTGGACTTGGACGCGTGTGTGGAGCATTGTCTTGCATGAAATCATGTTTTTCGTGAAGACAGACGTCTTCCTGTACCACTCGCTTGCAGAAGGTGTCTTCCAGAAACTGGCAGTAGGACTGGGATTGAGGCTTGACTCCATCCTCAACCCGAAAGGCCCCACAACTCATCTTTGATATACCATACCAGCCCACCAGAATCCCCACCTCCACCCTGGCGTCTGATCGGACTGGAGCTCTCTGCCCTTTTACCAATCCAGCCACGGGCCCATCCATCTGGCCCATCAAGACTCACTCTCATTCCTCAGTCCATAAACCTTAGAAAAATCATTCTGAGATATTTTTTTGCCCAAGTCTTGACGTTTCATCAGCTTGTGTGTCTTGATCGTGGTGGTCTTCTTCAGCCTTTCCTGTTTCTGAGTATTAGGCAACAACCTTGTCTTTTGGGCACTCCAGTGGATGTTTGGCAGCTCTGAAATATGGCCAAACTGGTGGCAAGTGGAATCTTGGCAGCTGCAGGCTTGACGTTTCTTTCTCAGTTATGGGCACGTTATTTTGCGCCTTTGTTGTTCCACACGGTTTCTTGTGCCCCCTGTTGACTATTTGAATGAAACGCCTTGATTGTTCGTATCACGCTTCCCGAAGAACTTTGCAATTTTAAAGTGTGCATCCCGCTGCACAGATATCTCCTATTTTGACTTTTCTCTAAGCCTGTTCAATCCTTCTTTTTGACCCTTTTGCCAAAGGAAGGAAGGTGCTATAATTCTGCCACCTATATAGGTGTGAATTCAGTGCCAACACACCCTCTCATTACATAGATGCACTCACTATAATATGCTTAATTGTAGTAGGCTTTCGAGCCTATACAGCTTGAGTAGACACATGCATAAAGAGGAATGATGTGGCCAAAATACTCATTTGCCTAATAATTCTGCACTCCCTGTAAGCATGCAAACTGCATGCAGATGAAAGCTGTGACAATCAAACACAGATGCTGAAGGGTTTGATTGACTTATCTTCAGTTTGCATGCAATTTGCATGTTATATTGGGCATCTCATTAATAATTTCTACTCAGGAGCATAGTCCTTCTGGGACACAAAAGATCAATCTTTAAACTTTAGTCACAAATCTGGAAGCTAGCAGTGGTCAATAATGCATTTGCATGATGTAAAATTAAGGTAGACCTATACATTGCTTCAGGATGACAGTTGCAGATATCTCGTAAGATCGCCACTTTGGCTGGTGAATTAACAGGAGGAAATTTGAAAAAGGAAGACTGCTAGAAATAGACTTGCCAGTTGCAGAGATGGTGGTGGAAGTGTGAGAAAGTATATCAATTTGAAAAGATTATTTTTCAGGGAGGTCAGGAAAATCAGTGATTGATTGTAATGTATGCCAACTGCAGTAACAGATATTTGATCAAATTAAAGGTAGCCATACACAGGTTGATTTTCCACTTGATTTTTGACGGATTGATCATTGCACACGTTCACAAGTTTGATCGGCAATTGATCGGCAATCAATCGGGTTTTTCTCACCTTGCCCAATCAAACCCAAAAAATCGAAATAGACTGAAAATCGGATCAGATGATGAACCGACATGTTGTTTTTTTTTGGTCGATCGTTTGGCAATCTGAGTACATTGATGGACCCATAGCTCTCTATGCAGCAGACTTTCTGCATCGATGGATTTTGGAGATCAGCTCATGTCCAAATCAGCCACAAATCGGATTCCCAAGGTGGTGTTGCATCGATTCCAATCCGATCAATTGATGATTACTGATAGCCTGGAAAGATTAGATCGGCAATCGATCAGCATTTAATCGCTGACAAATCGACCTGTGTATGGCGACTGTAAGGATCAATTTAATTCTACCTTTTCCAGCATGTCCGATCATATTTAGATAAAAAATTTTCCCAATTTTAGTCGTTTTAGGTCGATCTAACCATGTGGGCTGCCATAGATTTTCAATCAATCAATAAAAAAAAAATTGATTGAATTAAGTTGATTGAACAAAAAATCTAGACATGTATGGGGGCCTTAACCTGTACCCCTCAGTGGAAATATCTCAATAATTTGCTTGCCTTATTGTGTAGTAGGCCCTCTAAATTAAGCAACAATCTTTTACATAGACATGTTATTTAATAAACAGTTTGATCAATCAAGGTTCCCATTGGCCCCTGTACTTAAGTAAATTGGACTGCGTATGGAAGACAGCAGTAAGTAAAGAAAAAAAAGAAAAAAACAGAAAACAAATTATAATTCAATCATTATTTATATGTATGATGCATATTTATCAGTGTTTCCAATTAAAATCCATCTAATGTCTTCATAATATATGCAAAAACTTAGTGTCCCCAGGCTGGCTGATGGTGCACACATATCTCCTCAGGCAGGTTCTGCTGTGTTCACAGAGTTCACTTGGTAGTGTTACATCAAGTGAATATGTATCTAGATAGAAAGAAGTAATAGAGAACTCATGTATGATGGAAAATGAAAAGACAGACTGACAGACAGATCCATCTGGAGGAAAATTTGCACTTATCAGCCTGGAAACTGCACAAAGGACATAGTTGGACATTGCAAAATGACAATGATCCAAAACACAAGGCCTCGTCAAACTGTCATAAGCTACAGCAAAAAAATTGAAGGTTCTGGAGTGATCATGTCCGTCTCTGGACCTCAATATTATTGAGCCACTCCAAGAAGACCTCAAACATACAGTTCATGCAAGAGAGCAAGAATTTGTGGGAATTGGAGACTTTTGACCAGGAAGAGTGGGCAGCTATCCACAACTACCACGAAATACTTTAAGCTGTCAGTGATGTTAAAAAAGTCAATACATGTTATTAAGAACAGGGGTGTGTAAACTTTTGATCAGTGTCATTTGGGTAGTTTGCGTTGTGATTAGGTTTTGAAAAGAGTAAACACTGTTGTTTGTCAATAATTTGCTTCAGCCAACAACTAACCATGAGTAAGAGAAAAGTTTTTGTGTTATCTTTCATATTCTTTAAAAAATGGGTAAGAAATCATAAACTCTGCCAGAGTATGTATACTCATGAGCAAAACTGTATATAACTCTCACTAGTGATGAACAAACATCGGCTGAGGCTGTTCCCTAACCGAACGTCGAACCGAACGAACATCTGGAAATACCCAAACTTCCATTGACTTCAATGGTGGGCAAATTTCTGAAACCTTCAGGTCATATTTGTAATCCCAATACTAATAAAAAAAGTGTCAAAAGGGTGCAACCACCTGGACAGTGTCATGCCAGAGGGGGGGTCATAGGGTAAATTTTAAAAAAGTGTTAAAAAAATGTGCGCCCCCCCCAAACATACCAGACCACCAGAATACCAGATGCCCTGTTGGCAGGCCTGGAAGCACAGGAAAGGGGACCCCTCCATCCCACGAGGCCCCATGCTGTATCACAACGAAGGGGAGACCCTTCATTAAGATGGGGATCTCTTCCCCAAAACATGAGCCAGGTGTTGCCGGGGCTTATTGAGGTTCCCCTTTTACAAAAGGGAGAGGTCCCAATGATCTCTTATCCATTCACAGGGAATGGATTAAAGTAAAGTCCTAGAAATAAGAGCCCTGACCGCAAAAAATATTTTATAAAAATTTCTACCCTTCCACATTGATGGATTGATGTCGGCTCTGCTCATGGGTGATATCTCTAGTGTTAGAACGATCAGTGAGGACATTGCAAGTGGGAACCGCTGGGTCATGCTTTTCCCCTTTAGCCTAAAGGATACTGCATTAATACTCAGTGTGTAACATAGTGACCCCAAGATCACCTGTGTCACTGGGCAGAGTGCTGGATGGTAGGTAGATTGGACCACAGTATCTCAGATTTCCTTTCTGAGGTAAAACCAGCAATGTTTATTTGCAGGGAACTTTCATGTTCTTATGCTGTTTTTCTACATTGCATTCTGGGGCTGGTTTTACTGGGAATCTGCAAGAGCAGGATGGGGCAGATTCCCAATTCCCAATCCAGTATTTCCAGAGGCTCAGAAGCCGATTAGAGCCCCTGGTGCTAAGGTCAGTTGGTGTGTGTGTGTGGAAGACACAGCTCTGAGCAGTCAGAGATAGCTCTGTTTTGTTTAGAAGCCTTGAAGTTTTGTGGAGTCGCTTTGTTGAGAATCCCCGTTTGCAGCTGAGCCCCCACAATATATATATATATATATATATATATATATATATTTCACTCAAGTCTACCTTAAATAAACACAAGACAAAGTTTTATATATGTTTTATATGTTTATATATGTTTTATATAGTCTGTTTTATGGCACACAATGTGGCATTATGTGGCACACAAAATGGAAGAGAGGGTGTAGGGTAACAGGGTTCTCTGAACAATTCAGACTGGCAGGGTATAGCAAATGCCAATCCTTCCCTGATGTTCCCACCTTCACGGAGGTAATCTGTGACACTAGCCCCTTCTATGATGGCTGATTCTGTACCTTTAAGCAACAAGCAAATTCCCTGTGGTACACTGGTGACAGATGATTCTGGAACGTCTTAGGAAAACCACCTATTCTCTTCAGACGGGCTCTTGTCTTGGATAGACTGCACACAGCTCTGATCCCCAGACAGCACAATCCCTGACCCCTGTGACACTTCTTATCTTGCACACACGCAAGTTTAGCTTTCAGCAGGCTCTCATCTGGAAACACCAACCACAGAGCCCTCTGGTAGGGGATACCCTGAGTCCCACACGAAATAAGCGCTTCGATTTCCACCCAATTTTCCGTTTAAGGGTGCCTGGTCGATTTTTACCCGACTTTACCACTTGTGATGATGTCATCAGCCAAAAAAATGGGTAAAAATCTAAACGTGCATGGGGGGGGGGCTTTAGTGTCCTATTTACTAAAGGGGGGCTACACATGGTAGAGTTGTTAGCTTGTAGTTGTGGATGCATTGATAATCTGCATCTAGTGATTCTACTAAAGAATTGCCAATTTGTAAATGTATAAATCACCTGAAGTTATGGAGCTCACAGGCATCCAACAATAACTTTTGTCACTGCCTCCTAATCCTCCATTGCAAACAATCATAAAGAAGGCTCAGATCTTAGAACGTCAACTTAAGTAAGTAAAATGTTATCTTCTGATGTTCTATGACATCATCCCGTTATGTTTTTTATGCTATGCATTAACTAAATTACATATATATCAGTTATCAGTCCTATCACATAACCTTTTTTTATTAAGAAGGCCCTAGAGGGAATATTTTGACTCAACCAATATCAATAAAATATGCAGCTTGAAAATAGAACTCAAAGATACATAAAAAAATCTAATTATAATGTACGCAAGTGACATCGCTCACCCCATCTCAAGTAGTCTTACTCTTTCAAGATCCTAGCACAAAAACGGCTAAACTTCATCATCCGTACAGTGGAGGAGAGGAAGGCTTTCTACTTAAGATTCCTTAATGCAGTATACCACCCTTAAATGTATTATTAAATGTTTTCAACATCATAGAAAATGCCAATCATATTAACAACCGGCTGCTTTTAAAAAGCCATTGCGTGGTTTTTAATTATGATTAAGTGCATCTTGCAATGAAAAAAAACGTTAAATACGCAAATGCCTTGTGGCAGTCAAATGAAGCTATCTGCTGAGAAGGTCTTTATTCATTCTTGTCATTTCTCTTTAAAGTATGAATGTCGTCATTAATATAAATAGTGCATTATTGTTTCGGCAGTTGGTGAAAACTGCCTGTGATAAGGAACTAACATATTTATTTGAGCGCTGTCATACAGAAAATGCTTTAGGGATAGACAATGTAATAGTTCCTAAGGCTCAATTTACATGGTCACTCCGGTCTGCATGTGCTTGCACACTTGCATGGGGAAAAGGGGCATTTAGAAAACACCACTATGACAGCTTTATTGGAAAAAAGACAGAAAACTTTTGAACGTCTCATTAGTGTTGAGATCGAATATCCGAATTGCGAACATATTCAATGAATATTGGCTATTCAAGAATTTGCTAATTTGCGAACATGGAGGTGGATGTTCGCAATTTAGAATATTCCAGATATTAAACACTGGGAAACTTATGTCCATGCATTGAGAATATATAATAGAGAATACAATTTCTCTTGTAATAGCAGTCACAATGCTGTTCTTAAAGTTCATATCACATTCATCACAGTGTCTCCAGTAAGGATTTACATCCCGGAATAATAAACCCATTGTCCACATCAGCACTTGCATCCAAAAGTAAACTGGTGCTTTATTAACAGATGTTATACACTGACTTTCACTGCTCCTGATCCCAGGCAGCAGGAATATCACTTGAGGAATAGGTTTCTAAATATAATGGTTCAGTAGATAAACCTGTGCCCAGTATGAATGCTGGCTGCTGCTTGCCCAATTCTTTTTAGGACCCTCTAATAGAGATGGATTTTTTTCAAACTTGCTGGAGATGTAGAGAATGGTTGGGGGTATACTACAAAAAAAGAAAGTATGTCTCTAACACAAATAGTTTTTGCACAAATGAAGTTCAAAGTCAAATAAAAATTTTGAAAATCGGAATTTCGAACTATATTTTTGAACTTCATTTATGCAAAAGCTACATGTGCTAGAGCAAAACTCTTTTTTTTCAAATGTTCCCACAAATCTTCTCTACATCTCCAGCAATTTTGGTGATGATGCCATGTTCACGAGCTTTGCAGTCAGCTCGCAAAGCTAGCAAGTCACAAAATTCAACCATCTCTACCCTCTAAATGATATTCAGCTAAACGCCCAACGGTTACCCTCAACATAGCTTTGGAAGGGGGTCTCTCCTACTAACATCCTCTCAGATGATTTCTCCAGTCTTCAACTCTTCCAGAACATCAGTGCAGCTTAGCACTTCTGATCTCCAGAGGAATACAACCCTTGGAAATTTCCTGTATCTGCCTTTTAGTAACTCTTTGGGCACAGAGCCCAAACACACACACAACTCTAAAGGTAACCTTATACTTAACCATCTAGCCTGGTGAAATGAAAGGGTTAGCAGTGTAGCAGGTGATCAAAAATGGCTTTAAAAATATCTAAACAATGGATCTAATTAAAGTTAGCCATACACATATAGATTCAGTGTGTTCGGCCAGCAAATGATCACAGCGTGGTGACATCACCACGCTGCTTTTGGTTGTCCTCCAATAGTGATGGCCAAACTGCCAGCAAGTTGGACAGTTCAGCCGCGATTAAGGATGTTCGCCCTCCTAGCCGGCTAGCAGTACGGGTTCGTACTTTTGTTCACCACCTGTATGTTCGCCAGCAAGAAGGAGCTCTCTATTCCTCCTCCGGCAGGATCAGGAGCAGCGAGATCCCGCCGCAGGAAGAAACCGCTGGTCTTCTAGTGCAGAGCTGGCTCGAGAATCAGAAGTGATGTCAGTGACATCACATCCGGTTATAGCAACAGGAACTTTGCATTCCAGGTACCGGATGTGACATCACTGACGTCGAATCTGGTTCTTCAGATTCAAATTCCCTGCATTCCCCCGGGAATTTCAATCTGCCCGCAAACAGGCGGACAGTGGACTTCTTTAAAAGTCTGATCCGCCTGTTTGCAGAGGGCCTGGCCAAAGTTCGGCCATCACTATCAACCAAATTTGCAGGAGTCACCCTGGTCCCCATCCAAAATATAGCGATGGACCAGAAAAGAACCGTTAAGGCTTATCGCCATGCTTGTGATGTTATTCTGGTCAATCGCTCTAGGTGGGCGCCTCCATTTTGCGGACGATTGACCCCAGAGCCTTCTGGACTTTAGTCTACTTTGATTTTTCTTAATAGTATAATATTTAAAGATACATCACTTGATTGTAATCTAGTCATTTCTGCTGTAGCTAACTGCAAAATTACATTTATTGTGTATGACCATACCTCCAAGCCCAAACAAGTTTGAAATATGGCATTACTTTTTTGGGATTGAGTGAACAATAAGCGATCCCTTCTTCCTCTTTAAATGCCAACCAGTTCCATAATATCAAATAAGAATATAACGCTTCTTCTACACGCTGAAAAAAAAGTCCCAAAAGCTTTCTTCAAAGCATCAACGGGTACATAGGCACAATGACCACCCTGCGATAGAAGTTATCCCAGTGTGGTCATTGTGCCTACCTAATGATGCTTTTAATGAATGTTGTGGGACTTTTTATGTGCAGAACCTGATTTTCTCATTTGATGTTTTGGAAGGTGGTTGATGGCTTGTGCACCGGTGAGATATATATGCAATTACTTTGTTTGGAATCATGACTTTAGATAGCCAATAAAGGCTATCCCTTGAATGCCAAGCATTCTATCTTTTAGTTCAAATTTCAAACCAAACAATTTCAACTTGAAGGTGCTAGAGCAATACTTTATTTTATGTAAAGTTCCTACACCCCTTCTCTACATCTTCAGCAACTTTGGTGAGGATACCATATTCAGGGTCTTAGCAATTAATTTACAAAGTTGGCTTGTTGTAATTGTTGATTGTTGAAAAAGAGGATCAGTACTTACAAGAATCAAGTACTTACCTGATCCTCCCTCAGCCCCTTAGCCAATCTTCAAGAACTTGCTGCTAAAAGTACTGGATACAATCATTTTTATTTTATTTCGCTTTAGGACAAGCAAAAAAGCTGCAATTGAAATTGAATGGTATTTTAATAACAATACATTATGAAATATCTTGTTTGCAACTGATATGGGTTTTTATCAATTTTTTATTTCCAGAAAAGCAAAATTACACTTTTAGCTCCAGCACCGCTTTCTCTCTCTCTCTCTCTCTCCACATTGTACATTTATATATGTCATCAATTTCATATTCTAAATTGCATTCTTTTTCCCCCACCTTCCAAAGCTGTATCAGGCTTACAAAGGTAATTCTACAGCACAAAAGGCGTCTTAGCACTATATGCGTGCCAAGGAAGCGTTTATAATACACAATACATTGTTTTGCTGCGAATGATAGTGGCAGCTGGGTTTTTCTATACAGATTGCATACACTATGCACCCAGCTTGTTTGGTTATCGTCGAGCTTCTGTGTACTCATTACAGCTAAAGGTTTTCCGAGCAATTTGTTTTAAATCTACAATGAGCACCGACGGCAGCAACAGTGCGATTTTTAACAATAGCTGTCCCTTGTCTGAGAATCAATTACTTGCCATTTCAATTTGATCTGCAAACAGTGTGAAACCTTTGATTAATTTCCCATTGTTCAAGTTAGCTAGAAAGCCCATTTCACCTCCTTTTTTTGAATATTTTGTGTAGATGAACTGCATTCAAATGATGTGCAAACATTTCAAAAAGCCATTGTGCTCCCTGAATCATCTCTGTAAATGCTTTAATTCCCTGAGTAAGATAAAACTGCTCCAGAAAGGGAAAGAGAGTTTAATAATATATTGAGCTTTTCAGATAGGGTATAGCAACTGGAGGTAGAAATTACATTTTAGTTGAAGATTTATACCTTCTCATTACGGAGGACACAATCTTACATACCTGTTATAGGAATGCCCTTCTTCAGGCAAAAATAAAAGTTCTTAATGTGCATTATTTATTTTCATTTATTTAATTCCCGGCTTTCATAGGTCCCGATGAAACCTGTTGCCTTAGGAAGAAACGGAAAACAATTTTTCATCCCTACAGACCTCCAGACTTAAAGCGCACCTAAACACACTAGACAAACTTTTCCCCCTAGCTAGCCAACCCCACATTATTGGAGCAATATGTAAATAAAACATAAAAAAGCCTTTCCTGGGTGGAGATATCTGTGTAGTTCTCCCCTTACCCTCAACCTCTGTGGATGGATCTCCTTTCCGCCGCAGCACAGAGCTCCTCACACTTCAGGCTTCTGACATTCCATCGGCTGCTATCTACGTTGTGTTTTTTTTCCCCTGCTTTCACTTTGTGTTCATTGACACACATTGTATCTAGCGGCCCCTGGTTATTGCAGCCTTAACTCTGGAAGCTAACACTGAATCTAAAATGGCAGCTCCCACAGATGGCAGCAGGATTGCTAAATATATATTTTTTGGGTTTTGAGCAACTTTGAGCTATTGGGACTGTTTAGATGTAAGTAGAAATGTAATTAAAATTTTTTGGTGTGCTTTGATAATTTGGTGATATCATACCTTTCCTGATGAAGCTTATGTTGAATCTTTTTTTTTACATGTGTTTATTCTACGCTATTGAACATGAAAGGTAATACAATATAATTGAAGGATACAAGTGAAGGTAGAATAGGAAGATCTATAACACAGTTTTCAGGTTATCCTCTTTTATATGAGCTTGGGAACAGGATTTGTCGATGAGACTTTTTCCTGAAAAGGTGATGAGGATCTATAGGTTTTCACAAAAACATAGGTTTTAAATCTTCCATTGCCTAATGCTTTTGCAAACTTAAGGTCTTTTTAGGGAATATTCCTACTTCAATGAAACAAAATTACAAAAGTCAGGACTTGGGATTACGGACATGTCCGTAATTCTTAGATCAGTCTAATAGTCTAATAAAAGTATGGGTATGTCTTCTCAGCTCCGTCAGGGATGCAATGAGAACATAGAGCTTGTCTGCAGAGGCTCTCTCCTTTAGAAGCTGTGAACGGGGGAAGGGGAGGGGGCTACCAGCTGTTACAGTGAGCAGAGAGGCTGCAAGCTCACAGACAGCCTCAGTGACCTGGCAGCTCAGTAACCTCTTCTCAGTCCAAACACAATTCTCCCTTGGCTTTAGTCCTGGTAGCTCAGACACAAGAGCTCTCTTTGCTGGCTTCCAGAAACTACAACACCTCATTTCCCAGCACCACAAAGGTGATCAGGAAACCCGTTTCACCCTGCACAGGTTTTTGCCACTCATACCTGGATATGGACTGTTGTTAGTGTTATTTTCTCTTATAAAATATTGAATAAATGAAGTTTGATCATGCAGACTAAGTTCAGCAGTAACTTGAGTTCTCAGAGACGGTGGCCTGATTTCTGAGAAAATTTACTGACTATATGCAAAGGTGCCAATCACAGGTTATTGCAACATGAATGCTTCAAATTTTCAGAAGATCTCTCCCTCTCAGCTTTCCTTTAAAGATGATACCCCCTCATTCTCTTTGAATGATATATCTTCTTTCTCTTCCATACAGAGATACAGTGGCTTACAAAAGTCCCTCTTGAATTTTTTCACATTTTGTCACATAACAGCCACAAACATAATCAATTTTATTGGAATTCCGTGTGAAAGACCAATACAAAGTGGTGTACACGTGAGAAGTGGAAGGAAAATCATACATGATTCCAAACATTTTTTACAAACAAATAACTGCAAAGTGGGGTGTGCATAATTATTTAGCCCCCTTTGGTCTGAGTGCAGACAGTTGCCCATAGACATTGCCTGATGAGTGCTAATGACTAAATAGAGTGCACCTGTGTGTAATCTAATGTCAGTACAAATACAGCTGCTTTGTGACGGCCTCAGAGGTTGTCTAAGAGCATAATGGGAGCAACAACACCATGAAGTCCAAAGAACACACAAGACAGGTCAGGGATAAATTGATTGAGAAATGTAAAGCAGGCTTAGGCTACAAAAAGATTTTCAAAGCTTTGAACATCCCACGGAGAACTGTTCAAGCGATCATCTAGAAGGAGTATGACACAACAGTAAACCTACCAAGACAAGGCCGTCCACCTAAAAGCATCGACCGAACAATGAGAGCGCTGGTCAGAAATGCAGTCAAGAGGTCCATGGTGACTCTGGACGAGCTGCAGAGATCTACAGCTCAGGTGGGGGAATCTGTCCATAGGACAACTATTAGTTGTGCACTGCACAAAGCTGACCTTTATGGAAGAGTGGCAAGAAGAAAGCCATTGTTAACATAAAAGCATAAGAAGTCCCGCTTGCAGTTTGCCATAAGCCATGTGGGGGACACAGAAAACATGTGGAAGAATGTGCTTTGGTCAGATAAGACCAAAATGGAAATTTTTGGTCAAAATGCAAAACGCTATGTGTGGCAGAAAACTAACACTGCACATCACTCTGAACACACCATCCCCACTCTCAAATATGGTGGTGGCATCATCATGCTCTTGGGGTGCTTCTCTTCAGCAGGGACAGGGAAGCTGGTCAGAGTTGATGGGAAGATGGATGGAGCCAAATACAGGGCAATCTTGGAAGAAAACCTTGGAGTCTGCAAAAGACTTGAGACTGGGGCGGAGGTTCACCTTCCAGCAGGACAACAACCCTAAACATAAAGCAAGGGCAACAATGGAATGGTTTCAAACAAACCATATCCATGTGTTATAATGGCCTAGTCACATTCCAGATCTAAATCCAATCCAGAATATGTGGCAAGATCTGAAAACTGCTGTTCACAAACGCTGTCCATCTAATCTGACTGAGCTGAAGCTGTTTTGTCTTCTCTTCATAGGTTCTCTCTAAAGATATCTTTGTCTATTAAAAACGACATCTCTTATACAGTCTCACAAATAGGGATGGTCAAAAAATTCGCAGGGCGAATTTTTAAGTAGAAATTTAGACTTTTTCGCCGAAAATTCGCATAGTCGAATTTTGATGGGGTCATTTCGACTTTTCGCCGAAAAAGTCGAAAATCAGCCTGATATTTTGACTGAAATCGAAATTTCAACTTAAAAAATAACTTTGCTTTTGATTTGCCGTGCCGCTATTTCACGTGCGAGTATCGCCATTTTATTTAAAATTTTCGCATGCGGATTGGCAGAAATTCGCATTGGCGAAAATTCGCATGGTGCTAGCTAACTTTGTCAGCTTATTGCAAAG
>CM070041.1:15512670-15524661 GCA_036250615.1 Ptychadena robeensis
TGATTGTAAAGCTCTGCTACTATGTACACTGATTCTTCTATTACAGCTCAAGCTCATACATCAAATCCAAATTTTCCACCTTATGTGAATTTTTGACCTTATTGGCGTTATGCAAATTTTCGACTTCGACTAGAAAAAATTCGATAGGGAAACTCGAAAGTAGAATCGAATTTTTGTCATTTCGACCATCTCTACTCACAAATTAAAAAAACAAAAACATGCAATTCCACTTGTGACAAAAGAGACATCCTGTGGAAAAAGGTTCCCACTTCCAGAAGAATCTTTATGACCATTGAAAGACACAGACACATATAAATGTACGTATACATAGTTGCCAACATGAACCAGGAGGCCAAGGAACCCACCGAACACTTTTCTTGGCCAGATCCAGGACCCTCAAAACAGCTTTTATACAAAGCCTTAATATTGCCAGCGCCTTCAACTGTGTGCAACATACACACCATCTTAGATGTTAGGAGCCATGAAATGTGACACCCTGTCACATGGGTAATTTGATATGACTACAATGTTCAGTTTACAGACATCACCAGAATTGTTGTGCGGTGAAGAGTTGTAAAGACCTAATACAATAATGTGTAAGGAGGTTACATAAGGATGGCCACTTATGATATACAGTGGGGATGGAAAGTATTCAGACCCCCTTACATTTTTCACTCTTTGTTATATTGCAACCATTTGCTTAAATCTTTTAAGTTCTTTTGTTTTCCTCATTAATGTACACACAGCACCCCATATTGACAGAGAAACACAGAATTAGTTTTTCAGGTTTTCCTGCTCTAAAAACTGGATGCATCTTATGGTATGAAAAATACGGTAGTTTTAGGTAGAACTAAAGGGTCATGTGCAGACCTTTACGGATTGTTACATATGCAATCAGTTCAATTAATACCTTAAATTTTTGTCTATATAGTGTGATGTGGAAAGGTTTTTGATTTCTGTGCTGATTGGTCATTAGCCATTTAACCTAAAACGTTGAGGTTACTGAAAAACAAAAGACAAGCATTTAAAGTTTAGCCTAATAAAGTCACTTTATAGAACAGCTCGTCTTTTTGCATAAACCATGGGGATAGGAGTAGAGTGCATAGTGAGTAAAAGATCAGTTCATTACTATTTCATGTCTTCTTTAGTGGCCATGACAGCCCCAAAAAGTTAAATGATGCAAGTTGTCAATTAAACTGAAAAAAACTGCCAAAGTAGAATATAGCAGCTTTGGATTGAAGGTAAATATTGCAGAAAATGTTTGTAAGTAAAAGGTACCTACCTGGCCAGCGATACTGAATAGGTGACCCCAGGGATCGCACACTGTGTCAGTGCAGTAGGCATCATGGACTATTTTTTGGCCAAATGGCATTCCAGAGTCTATACAGATGTGCAACACAGTACAGACATGTCTCTACACTCTGGCGGAGGGATCAGTTCTGGCTGAACTAATGCTTGGCCAAAGCTGCATCCCCAGACACCATGTGGATGTGTTTAACACTGTACAGTCCAGTTGGACATGTTCAGTTTGAAATTCTTGCAGCCCAACCAGCTTCAGGAGATTCACCAACAAACTGGGCAATCTTCCCATTTAATGAGACTAAGTTTTGTATGCCATTGCCCATTATATATTGCCTCTATATAGCAGTGTACTCCTGTGTTTTCTACTTTGTTGCTTCTGTCAGCCTGCAAGTGTATTGCCAACAGGGACACAACCTGATATTGGACTTGCTTGAATTTTCCTTGCCCTGACTTCGGATTGTCCCTCACTAGAGATGGTCGAAATGAAGTAAATTCGATATGCAAATTTTTGACTGACTAAATTGAAATTTCGGCTTGCCTTGAGTTTCCATGTAAAAAATTGTGAATATCTATGAAAATCTGTCTTATTGTCAAAATCTTTATTAAGAAACTCTTAAATATAGTGCTATATCTTCTTTGTGCAAATCGCAAATTGTACATGCTCATAATGTGAACGCAATGCATGATACTTTTCCCAGAATCTTGAATATTCGCAATTAAGAAGATAAAGATAAAATAATTCACAATTAAGCAACATATTTTAGATTTTCGCAATATTCGCCAATATTCACAATATTTGTGATCAATACTATACAACAATATTTTCATATTTATAAGTCAAAATGGGCCAGTCAAAAGTAGACATTCAATTTAAACGTTCACACAGCGTATTTTTCCACCATCTCTATCCCTGACCACGTCTCCTGTCTTATCTATTTAATACCGTACCTTCTTCTCTCTGATCTTTAAATGTGACCCTTGCCTTGCTTTTTGGATTACCCAACAAAAACAAAAACTGTTAACTGAATTTCTGGTGTTTGCAGAGATTGTGTACCCAGGCGCATTACAGTTTCCTTTTTTATGATTTTTCTTTTTCATTTTTAACTAGGATATTTATAAAAAAAAACTTTCTTTGCTGTATGCAGAGTAGGAAACAGCCATTATACCATGCTCCGAAAGCAAATTCTTTCAAACATATTGCATCCCTCAGATATACAATTACATTTAAAAGCATAAATCATTGCAGTGTCTAAAGAATAATGAAACTATACACAAAGCTTTTTGTGCAATTGTTAAAAAAAATGAAAAGTTACAGTCATTGAAAGTGACACTGTCACAGCCCTGACTTTCCACCTACCAGCTGTTTGTCAAAGATAATTTATTACTTGTAGCTTAAGAGAAAGAACAAATGCTCTAATAAGAGCATTTATTGTGGAACCGCTTCGTAGACTAACATTGTTTTAAAAGCCACAGGTTACAAAATTTCTATGGTAATAAATAAAGGAATAATATTTTTCAATGGCAATAATAACGGGCTTTAGTCTATCATTAAAAAGAGCTAATTTACTCGTAGACAAATGAAATATGGCAACAAGTTGTAAAAAGTGGTTAATGGGGGTTGAATGGTTCTGCTAGCAGAAAGGTACAAAACTAAGTAGAAAAGTTTCTGGAAAACTGGAATTCTGTCAAATACTGTGTGTATTACAATTGACATATGCAAAGACAGGCTTCCAACTGTCAGAAGTCCTTTAAACGTATTTAAACTTACAATTAGCTTAAGTGGCTTGCAAAAGTATTCTTTTCCACATTTTCCACATTCAGCCACATTACAGCCACAAATATGACTCAAATTTATTGGAATTCCGCGTGAAAGACCAGTGGTGTACCCGTGAGAAGTGGAAGGAAAATCATACACGATTCTAAATTTTTTTTACAAATATATAACTGCAAAGTGGGGTGTGCGTAATTATTCAGCCCCCAATACTTTGTAGAAGCACCTTTTGCTGCAATTCCAGCTGCCAGTCTTTTAGGGTATGTCTCTACAAGCTTTGCACATCTAGAGACTGAAATCCTTGCCCATTCTTCTTGGTAGAAAATAGAATTGTAATATATTTACATTTCTCCCTTCTACTGTAATCTCCCTGGTAATCCCTGGTAGTTAAAAGTGGTTTGAAAAAAAGTATATTACCAAGTAATCTGTTTACTTTTTTCATGCACTTTGGCTTTCCTTGCACATCTCGGGTGTCAGTGATGACACATTTTCTGACAGGGCCGTTACTCTCGCTATGCGGAATATGCCTGCTCTCAGGGCCCAGGGGATCCCTTGGGACCCCAGCTGGGGATGCCATACCTTTCCAGACGGGAGCCCTCCATGCTCATCCTTCTCAAAGCAGCATGAGGGGTTGTGGGGTGGTGTGTGTGGAGGCAGAAGGAGAGGAATAGCACCCCGTCAAATCACACCCCATCCTGAAAGCAATTGCCGAGGAACCCCCACAGGCTACAAAAAGCCCTGATTGCTTGCCAACATAAATGGAGGACACCACAGGATCGCCTGGTACAGGTAAGCTAATTACAGCTTTCCTGGTCCTTTTGATTGTATTGTAGTGATAGATGGGACAAAAAACAAAAGAGTACAAAAACACTCCGTGAGAAGCATGCTGAACATCACTGCCTCAGCAGTTTAGGAAGCTCATAATGGAAGCCCATATAGGAATTTTTACATCTCGATAGCCCTGATGATTAGCCCTTTGATCACAAGTTGAATCTTGTGAAGTTAGGTCTTTGCTTTAAAGGATGACTCTTAAAGAGAACTATTTTGATCAACTGATCACATTGACCATGTTCTTCTCTTATAAAATTTGTTGCAGAATAACTTAACCTAAAAGAACTTCCTTCCCTAATAATGTGTACTTCTTTTACAGCTAGAAGGTAGGTCATTTCTGTGCTTGAATGAACAGTGGTGAAGCAATGCTATTAATAGTGCTTAGTACATGAATACTGGAAGCTCAGACCATCCCTTGGCGGGTGGCTTCATGACAACCTGAACACAATGGGATTGAAAGTATGCGTGTTATAGCATGCAGTGGATGATAACATAAAACTTGGAAGCTCTGCTTTAAATAAACGGTAACAGCTGGCTACAGACCATTCTACAGCAACTACAATATAATTATTGAGAAGTCTTTTATTTACTGTTTTCTGGCCAAGATTTATAACAAATGTCTGTATGATCATCTAAAATTCTAACAAGCTGCTTCAGATTCAGCCCCTATAAGCTTCCCTCGTTTCTCACTTTTAAAATAATATTTACTTGTAATCCTTTTATTTTCCATTTTCCAAATGCTACTTTCAACAGCTAGCAGAGATAACAGATGCTGTTTGTGTTGCAGATATCTTTAAGTGTCCGGTTATTTTTGTCTTCCCAAATGAAAATAATAAATCTGAGTATTACGAACTTTTTATTATTTCCCTAAACACTGCAAACGTCTCTTTCCAGCAATGGTCGGGTCAATTAGCTCTAGCTTTTACAGAGAAACAAAAATAAACAGTTGTTATGTGATGTTTGGTATGTTGTAGCCTTGATCCTGGGTTCATTACCTAGATAGTTGCTAACCCTAAATTTTTTTTACTTTTGTATACTTGTTTCTTTGTATGTATTAATGGATCAGTTAGCCAAACCTGATCTTTTCTTGGTGATAATTTCTTCTAATTTTCTTTATGCAATTCCCCTTTAAAATCTGGAGAGCACAGAGCTCCGAGGAAGAATGCTTGGGCAATGTCAGACAAACCACTGTCAATCACAGCCGATGTGTGAAATCCCTTTTTTGTTTCCAAAACACACAAATTTATTGAAATGTCTGCCTTTACACATGCATAATACCACCTTATGATATTCCATTCCTTATGCATGTCCAATAGGGAGATGGCCCACCATAGTTAACACTATGCCTTGCATTGCACCTGCAAAACTGTATGCAACAGGGCATTTATTGTATAGAAAACTGTATAGCTTGCATTAACACTGGGTTGGGGTACTGCAACGCAAACACAACTAGTGTGAAAGGGCCGTGAAGCTTTACCTCATTTTAAAAGAATGTAAGCCACCAGCACAAGATAATGCCTCTGTTATGAAAGCCAATTAGCATTATATATATTTTTTAAGAACTCAATCTAGGTATGTGCCAAGGTTCCAGTTACATGTGAAACTTAATATTTTAACCTCCCTGGAGTTATGCCCGATGCCAGCATGGGCACAGTTTGTTGATTGTGTTAGTATTGGAATCGGGCACACACGCTGGTGGTTTGCAGGCCCACACCAATTCTGCATCAGTGTGGGCTTGCTGATTGCTTCCGACCCAGTGTCTTCGGCACATCCCACTCTCCATTTGCTTGGACGCTGTGAAGAAGACCTGGAGGCACCACACGTCAAACAGACATGTCCATATCTCATGCTCACAGTCAAAGAAACTCATCTAAAAGCAAAGTTTCACTACAACTCCCTATTTAACAATGATATTGGTGATAAGACCAGATTTCTGACAATAAGACCAACTTTAAAAATTGTGACCCTTAAGCATAGTAAGATTTTTCGTTTTTGAATTTCCGTTCCCTGTCTGCATTTGAAAAGCAACCCGAGATGTATTCAAGCACCACACACCCCTGATGAAGCTCGTAAAACCGTGAAACACATTGGAAACATGCTGCTTTTTATTTTTTGAGCAATGGGAATATCCTTTTTTTTATTGTTTTTGTTTGAATATGGTAAACCTTGAGAATGTGTTGTTTTGTGATTAAATTTTTTTGTGGTAAACTTTAAAAAACATTTATGTACGCACTTCAGAATGTTATGAATACAATTCAATGCATTTTGTTGAATGAACCTGACAACACAGTAATATAACAGCACATCACTTTAAATAAATGGTATAAAATCCAACTACTTGTTTCTTTTGAATACTTTGTGCCTTAAAAGTCCCCATTATCCCATCTAGTATGGGAAGTATAAGCGAATGGAGAGATGGATATTATATCCTAAATCTCCATTAAAATTAAAAGCTTAAGGTTACCCTTCATCATGTGTTCTGGGCTACCTTTTGAGACCTAAAGCATGTGCACACATTGTTTAAGCTGAGGAATGGCCGCATTGCAGACATACCTCTTCTTTTTAATGTAACCCCATGTACTTGTGCCACACAACTACTTTATTCAAGATCTAGAAAATGAAGACCTCTCAATTTATAATGAAAAGAGATGTTAGAGGAACATTAATTGAGACGACTTTCCAGAAAATTGATTGAGTTTCAATGAACAAGACTGAATATAAACACAAAAAAACACACAAAAAAAAAGAGTACTACTTTTTTGAGATTCTTAGCCTGGAAAAGGAGCAACAAGGCCTGTTAAATGTGATGCGGTCACCCCCTTGGTTGAAAGTACTCTGTGTGTGTGTTTCTGCGGGACTCCCTAAAAAGAATAGAGATAGAATGGGCAAAGTGCAGGTCAGAACCAATTGAGGATCGGAACAGTAACTTATTAAAAATTAACATGTGATCAATCACTTACTTGATAGGTTGTTGGTTTTAACTCACCCTGTACAGGGGGATATTGTTATCCCAACAACCGCTTGTAGTAAAATGGTGTGTGGGGAGAATTGTTGCACACTGACCCCACTCAGTGTTCGGTCTTCAATTCAAGGTCGCAACTCACGACCTTGTCAAAGGTTTTTTTAATTTTTTTTAATTTTGATCCCACTTCAAAAAAAAATCCCGCCTGTCAAAGCAAAATGCTCATTTATTAGTAAGGAGTAAAAACACATCAACACTTGGTTGCTTATAACAACGCTTATTTTCAGGGATCAGTCAGGGAAGAGTCCACTAGCTTACTGCTATTCTGCGACCATGGAATGTTGTATTTCTCCATTGCCTTTTTCTTTTTCTGGTATGGTTATGACTGATGTTTTGTGTAACTGTAATTTTTATTTATGTATTTTCCCCCATTTGTGTTTTTTTTCTTTTTGTTTCATCTATGTATGTATTGTGATTGTTTTGTTACAAAAAGTTAAAACTTAATAAAAATCTTATTGGAAAAAAAATAACAACGCTTGTGTGTGTGTTACTTGTGTGAATGGCAGACCTGTTTAGGAGGAATATCCTAAGAATGGTACACTAGATTTTGCTCTCACCTTAAAGTCAGGCTTACTCTTTCCATGTAAATAAGTTGTACAGAAAAAGAGCCATCTCTTGTAAGTGCCATTTTTTTGTGAACAAAGTACATTAGAACACATCACACTAATGAATAAGATGTTTCAAAAGTGACAAAATTCTCTTTAAGATGGATTACATAACAACAATTAAAAAGCAAAATCTGTCAGCTTGCGTGGTGGTAGCTCTTAAGAGTCTTGCTTGCTAATTATGAACTCACAAATGACGAGATTAGTTCGGTGAAGTTATTTTCCATATAAACAGCTGTCAGAAAGTTTAAGATCAGCCGCCAATATTGCGTTCCCAGCCTTTTCCCTCAGCCAATGTTTCTATCAGAGTACAGATGTAGGATTTCACACTGTAGCATTTGCCAGAAGCCACAACTATGTCACAGCTACAATGTTTTAATTTAGCAGTTGCCTTCATAAAACAGAAGGTGTTCATGTATTTCCACTTTCTTACAAATCCAGAAAGAGAAAGAATTTATTGGTAATATTATCACATCGAGCCAGAGAAGGGGAAATCATTTTACTTCTATAATGTAACTCACTACTGCTTGTAAACAGCTCAGGCATGAAATATGAAATTAAATGGGAACCATACTTATTATAATTAAACTCATTGCCCTCTAACCAGTATGTATTATTTTTAAATTATTAGCATTTTTTATTTAACGATACTAGTGGCACAGCAACAATGTGTCATATAGATTTTTTAGTTAGCACATAATTTTGTTGACAAACAAACCTTAGACCAGGTAAAGCCCTATGTTAACGTGTTAAAGTGGGCCTGCCACCAGAAAATGAAGGTTACATAATTGGCACCAGAAGTGTTTATAATAGGGAGAAAAGCATAAAAAATAAAAAAATTTTTACCTGTAAGGAGTAATTTAAAAGATCCTTCACAGCGCCCCCCCCCCCCCCCCCCCCCCCCCCCATTCTCCCTGGCAATGTGCAGCCGCTGCAGCACGTCACAGGAGCGCTGTGATTGCCAGGTATTCCCATTGAAAACCACTTATTGCCCCCGGTGGCCACTCACGATATTGCACCCTGTGTTAACCCCGGAAGCCTGGTGAATAAATATGGAATCTCTTATACGAATCCACGTAACAGTAGATAAGTATATTATTTTAGGATCGTGGAGCCCTAAGTCACCATTATACCAGCTCAGAGATAAGTCAAACGTTAATTTTACATGTGTATTTTTAACATTTTGAGTATGCATCCCCTTTAAAAGACACTCTGGGTCACCTCTGCTCATTCCCTGCAATGAGAACATATAATGCCTAGAGTAGTCCAAACATTTACCTTATCTTCCTATGGCACAGCCAGAGCATCTTGTCACCAAGGTATTTTGAATGGAATATGGCAGGTATGGTTTTTTTTTACCTTCCCAGCATTACAATTATTTTTCTTTTGTTCAAAAGAGTACATTGAATTAATTATCAATGATGCCAGAGATGCAAGGAGTTGGGGCACTTATGTAAGGGCTTCCATTACAGGCTCCGGGTCTACCACTCTTCATTAGAGATGGTCGAATTTTTCGACTTGCTAATTTTGTGAGCTGATTGCAAAGCCCCTGAACATGGTATCCTCACCAAAACTGCGGGAGATATAGAGAAGGGTTGGAGGAACATTTGAAAAAAAAAAGGTTTGCTCTAGCACATGTAGGTTTTGCATAAATTAAGTTCAAAGTTAAAGTCAAAATTCCGATTTTCAAAATTTTTACTTGACTTTGAACTTAATTTGTGAAAAAACTATTTATGATAGAGACATACTTTCTTTCTTTTTTGGAGTGTACCCCCAACCCTTCTCTACATCTCCAGAAAGTTTGGTGATGATACCATGCTCAGGGGCTTTGCAATTAAGTCGAAACCGGCGAAATGGTCGAATTTTAAAAAAAAAATTCTACCATCTCTACTCTTCATGTCAAACAAAATAATATGTAATTGAAAGGTTTATAGAAATATATATTTTGTAAGGTACTTATGTATGTTCATAAGAATCTGTTTGGTGCCACCATACCTCTGTTAATGAGACAAATGTATCCTGTGTAAATAGTGATTAAGCTCAAGCTTTATTCCGCTATAAATACTGCCCAGTATTCAGTGCTACATTGTCATGTCCACCCTGTCCATCCAAATTTTGTAGGATATATGTGGCATGGTGGGCAATAAGGAAACAATTAAGGAAATAAGATGCAACTTCCAAAGGGCAACTATATGCAATACAAGGCAAGAACAATATGTTTTTACTGCTGCAGCATCCCCACTGGAGAGGTTTCCTTTCAGTTCTTACCTCCTATCTTGGTGCCATCATATAAAAAACCTGCAGAGATTCTAACCTTTCCTCACTCTATTCAAAACAGAAAAATTAATCTCCAGTATCCTGCGGACATCTGTGCATCCAGCTGGTTACAGCTAAAATATAGAGCCATTTATGCAGCTTGCATACAAATGTTTTAAACGCCTGAGCTTTAATCACGGCAATGTAATGGGGTTGATTTACTAAAGCAGGAGAAAATGTTCACTTAGCAAAGTTAATGTTCACTTAGTGAGTAAGGTGATGTTGTGTTCGGTTAAAATACTTAGTTATGTGCCAAGAAAATAAAGAGAATGGGTCTACTTGGTAAAGGTCTCCCTAAAAAACTGGATGAAGGCATTAAAAAAACAGAAGGTGAGCTGTATTGTATATCTATAAACCATCGTTGTTGGAATGAGGACAGCGTCAACCTCTTTCTGGGCAAATTTTGGTAAATAATGGAAATATTACAAGAATATATTTTCCACTACTTAACACTCCCATTTAACTTTTTTCATGATGGCCTTAAAAGATAAAATGCAAAGCATGAAAAAGTAGTCGAAGTATGAGAGATCTAACTTTTAATAGCTGTCAACCATTCTGTGAGGACAATCTTAACCTCTGTTTGGCTTGACTTGAATGATGTGAATGATGAGTAGCCCAAATGTTGCATGAAAATATTTCTACTACTTAGTACTCCTATGGATCTTTTAGCTGGTAAAATATTATATATTGCATATTATTATATGGTGCTGCTAGACTCATTTACTCCTCTAACCGCTTATCTGCTGCTCCTCTCTGAAAATCCTGTCCTGGCTTCCAATTGTCCAGAGAATCAAATTCAAACTTCTGTGCCTTGCTTTTAAATCACTCCACACCTCTTGTCCCACTTACATTTCTTGTGCATAAATATACCCCTATCTGCCCCCTCTGCTCTTCCAGTCACATACTAATGACATCCCCATTCATAACATCCTCACATGTGCAGCTTCAGGAATGCTCCCTCTCTCTTGAACTCTCCTCCACTCCCCATTAGACTTTATTCTATATTTAACACTTTCAGAAAAAAAAAAAACTCTTCAGTCTAGATTACCCATCTTCTCATTGCTAATTTCACCACCATGCTAGTCCCATCACCCCTACCTACTGTATACTCTGTTCCCAATCCTATTAGATTGTAAGCCTGATCAGAAGGGTCCATACATGTCAACAATACTTTCCCAGAATAAGGGAAAATTACAGGAAGGACATGCGACACATGTGACGTTCCTTCTGGTTATCTCTTCCAAAGAAAAATCTGGGATTTATTGAAATCTGGATTTGGGCGGGAAAGTCACATAAAAAACCTGACTTTCCCAGCCAAAACAGCATGGAAGGGTCCTCAACTCCTCCTGTGTCATAACCTGTGTCTGTGCGTTATCTTGTGTTGTATCTCAACTATAATTTAATGTAATATATATTTAATAATATATTTAATTTAACGCTTAGTAAAATGTTGGCACTGTATCAATAAAAGCTAATAATAATTATAGTATAGAAAAGTTTTGTCTGATGATGACGATTCTGTAGACAAAAGAAAAATAAAGGTATTTGAATGATTAAAAAATAAATAAAAATAAATAAAAGTCTGAATGACTGTAATGATGACTGTACTGGCGTCTATTATTATTATTACTGCTCTATATTATATTTTTAAGCCAAAAGAGAAATGGAAAGCCAAGACCACACTGATAGATAATTTTTTTGTATGACAACATAGGCCATTGATCCAATAAGACCCCACTTCTCTTTTCCCCAATGCCTGGCCTATATAATGTACATTTCTGACTTTTTCTACAAATGATACAGAAAGGCCAACTGTGCGAACAAGAAGCTAACAGCAAAGACTCAAAGACTCAAAGCCTCCGGAAGCAGACATAGTGTATGCACAGAATTTTTTCCTATAAAGCTTTAATTCACAAGCAGCAGGATACAACTCTTTCTTGAAAATTGTAGTATAGAGGGTGATATGGAGAAGCAGCGGGAGCTGTTGGCAGTTAATAGAGTTCAGGACTTTTGGACAGAGTGGTCCACTTATGTGAATGTAAAGTGACATTTTTTAAGACTTGAAAATAAAAAAGTATATAGAAATATATACAGTGGAGGAAATAATTATTTGACCCCTCACTGATTTTGTAAGTTTGTTCAAT
>CM070041.1:15538407-15550275 GCA_036250615.1 Ptychadena robeensis
ACAAATATAACAGGTAACCCACATCATCCTCTCCTGGTGGTTAGTTCCCCCCTCTGACACGTTTCACTCATACATTGGGCTTAATCATACAGAGTCATATCAGATCATTTATTTCTATACAGCAACTGTGGGAATGCAGCATTTTGTTAAAAGGTTCATATCTTCCTATTTACTAAATCACATTTTTCATAGAAATTAGGGAGAAAGGGAAGATGCAGTTATTGTGAGATGTTGGCATAGACATACAACATAGAGGAAAAAAAAACAAGTACAATGAGTCGTGTATTTGGGTAAAGGTCCTCTCTTGGGGTGATTACCCTGATGCATTCAGCAGAATATCCATAACATGTTCCCCAAGGGTGTTGCTAACAAGTTGCCAACAACAGAGATGCATTTGATGTTTTTTCTTCCTTCCTCTCCTGAATGGTTCAATTAGAGAAAAGTATAAGGTGGCATTGGTATATTTATTTGGGTGTACTTTCAGGTGGCAGTTTTTGCTATATAGATGCCCAAGAGTGCCCCATATTTTTAGGACTCTAGTAATACTTCTGATATTGCCCCTTGACATAAACAAGTTATTAACCAATGCAGTGCAGGGCTAGATTAACTGCAGGGATATATTTTACGTTAGTATTATATTACACATTAGTCAAATCATTGATGTTATCCAGCTGCAAACTCCTAAACCTCTATAATAATCTCAATATCTTCAGATATTCTGGCTTTTTATACTACTTAAGTTAATTTGTCATTTGCTTCTCTTGGAACTATTTGTCTCACAGCAACTTGACATTTGTGCTTTCCAAATTAGCCTTTCAATAACCAAAAAACTAATACATTAACATTGCCCTCTTTCATAACTAGTGCGCTAAAAAGTGGTTTCACATCGACTGTTGGGACATGAAAGATGAGCGTGTTTAATCCCGTCTGTTGCCCCAGTTTTACTAAATAAACTTTAAGTTCTAATGAGTTCCTAAAACACCATATTTGTCACGAAAAAAGAGAAAACAATTTAAGCAGATGGCAGTCAGATCTGATATAACAGGATGTGATTTGCTGGAACATTTACACTATGTGCCGATTCACAGAAGGCATCTGTGAGATGATATGTGATGTTCCTCCAGGACCCAGTACAGAAATGCCAATCTCACAAAACTCCATATTCACGAATTTGTGCTAAAGCCGTCAAAATAAGGTCACATCCATAAAGAATAAAGGAGTTCATATTGTTCTCATTGTGCTGCTCCTTGCAGATTACAATGTAATATCATTATGCATGATCTTTAATGAAGTTTGACCAGAGCCACCCATCACCAATCCTCAAGTCATTGAACAGCATACGTCTCGTAAAAGAAAAGATTAAAATAGATTTATGAGCAAAATATAAAACTACACATTCTGTCTCTGGCAGTGACATGACATTTTTTTCCTATTCTCTCCATGTAACATAGTGGTATTAACTATCCAGACAGCCCTGGAGCCAAAAGACAGAGACCTAGACGAGGGACTACATGACTGGGTTCAGAAGGAGCTGGCAAACTAAGGGTTAGCAAATCTTCTAAACATGCTTAGTTATGATATTATGTTACCTTGTTCCAGCTCTACCGTATTGGTTGGGTCAATTGCTAGGCGGGGTCCTCCTGTAGTTTAGAGTTCACCACATTTCAGTCGAAGGATAGTGTACATCGGATGAATTTCCCGCCCTCAAGTTTTCTTTGGTTTATAAAACTTTGATTCATTCCTTTGTTTCCAGGTTTCAAAACTTGTCATGGTAGCTGCAGGGTTGTAAGGCCCTTGGTCATGGAAAAGGTCATTGGAAGGGACTGTGGTAGGCATGGAGTTAAGGATGTCGGAGTGCCAGGGAAATAGTTCTGTAAGGTGGTATCTGCATTTCATTGTAATTTTCTCTGAGTCGGTGTAGTGCGGCTGGAGGCCGATGTATTGGGTAATACAGATACAGGGTGCTGGACAACTTTCTTCAAGAGATCTTCATTTTCATCTATAATGGTCTGTTAAATGATTGTTATATATTATATTTTGTTAGTTATGTTGGTAATAAAAGGCCATTGAAAACCCCAGTTTGAGTCTCAATTTTTCCTGTTAGGTTTTTGGTGAGTGAATGTTGTTGAACAATTCAGACAAAAGGGAGAGAAAGGGTAAACCCTAGTCATGCAAACTAGTGTTTTTTCAATTTTCTTTAAACAAACAATGGTAAGAGGGTCAGGACAAACCATTAATCACAGAAAGGGGTGCTTACATTGATCAACTTTAAATGGATAAGTTAATGAGATGGGCAATAAATTATTTATTTACACACATTGGGACTTATTTGTAAGCCATTGAGAATGGTATCATCGCCAAGCTTGCTGGAGATGTAGAGAAGGGTCCGGGATATACTACAAAAAAAAGTTATTGCTCTAGCATATTTAAGTTCAAAGTAAAGTCAAAAAAATTCTCAGGTTAAAATTTCTACTTTGACTTTGAAGCTAATTTATGCAAAATGGCATATACCAGAGCAATACTTTTTGTTTTCAAATGTTCTCACAACCCTACTTTACATCTGCAGCCATTTTGGTGATGATAGCATGTTCAGGGGCTTTTCAATCCACTCACAAATTCAGCTAGTCAAAAAAATTCAACCATCTCCAGCAAGGGATGATGTCTGGGAACATGAATTGGCAGAGGACCAAGATCCCATAAACACAAAAGTGGTCAGGGTCAGGGCAGGCAGCAGACAGTGGATAGTTAAGACCAGAGGTCAGACAGATCACACTCTAGCAGTATACAGTTCACACACACTACAGTATACACTATGAAAGGTGCAGTATGAATGCTTATATAGGGGTAAGAAGTAATACAGATAGAACTGTGCGTTCAGAGGCTGGAGTGACAACACACATGTTATACTAATATAGGGTTACCAAAGGTATCCCAGAGAGCGAGCCAGCCAACATCCCAAAATTAAATACATAGAAAAAACAAACACATTCTTCCCATATACAGGATGGGAACCTGGGGACTTTAAAGGTTGGCTCTAGGGGTAGCCCATATTAAAAGGGGCTATCCTGAAACAACAAAGTAGACTCGTATCTAACACGATTATAGAGGTAGTGTAGGTCATAGAAACAGGTAGTTATTTAAAAACATTCGGTTTTAATGTTCATAGTAAAACGTTTAGTAAAATATGATACCATATGTGATATGATTTTCACATGGTATCCGCTCTTACACACACCCTTAATATACTCTGGTTAAAATATGTGGCATAAATATGTCTATACGCTTACATGGACTCTAACCACTACATATGTTTATACCATTCCACCAGGGCCTTGCCAGGCTTTCATAACCTTGGATACAATAACTTTTTACAAAGTGACGCTGGGCTGTGGGACGGGACCCAGCTCCCTGTTCCCCGGGACAGACCTACCCCGGGTCGGGACCCCCCTTCCCATCGTACCTCCTATGATACCCCTGGGTCCGGATGGATCCACCTCTCCTCAGGGCCTAGAGGATCAGTTTGGGTCTACTCTACTGACATAGTAGGTAGTTAATAACACCCTTTCTTATCTCACTTACTTTAGCCGTTATCCTGGATGTTCAGTTCAGTCAACGGCTATAGCCACTGTACTGATTACACACCTCTATACTCGTATTAATTGCTGATCTTTTCTTCTGACTTTACAGTAAGAAACTGTTACCGTACACTCTCCTGATGAAGCGACGTCCAGTCGCGAAACGCGGCGAGACCTACAAAGTGTAACGTTAGCCCCCTCAAAGGGCCATAGTTTATTTTTTGTACTATTGTTATCCTTTTTATTTGATGAAAATAAATACTTTCTTTATACGAAAAGTGCCGTTAAAGTCCCATAATTGGGTCACTGTCTGGTTGCACAGCATTGACCCCAGGTGCATATTGTGAGGATAGGGACCGGAAGGTCTACCTCATTTTTTATTTATACTTAACAGGGATGTTGGCACATACATTTCTGACACAGTTGTCGCATTTTGCACTATAGATATCATTGATTCATTTGGAATATCTGATCATTGTTATCTATATGTTTCCTGATATGGTATCAGTATAGATATATATTTCATTAATTATTATCCACCTCATGGTAACCCAGAAGCATTGATATAAAGGCTGCTTATTGATCTTTGTCTCCAGTCCATGTTTGGGTTCTGAACCATAACTGCAGGCTCCAACAAATTCAATAACATCTGCAAGCCTCCTGTAGACAAATGGTGGTCAACTTGCTTGTTACAGGGAGGCCCAAATACAGCCCCAGTCATTCTATGGTATGTCTCCAGTCTTGGACCATCCCCCATAGAATGCCCATGCTGTGTCTACACAGTTCTGCATAATCTTGTACACTAAATTAAATTGCTGCCCCTAAAGCAGGCCATAGACACCTTGATCCATAGCCGCTTGTGGCAGACTCCTCACAGCCTGGTAACATCACCGCGCTGTGAGGAGACGGCTACATAACTGACAGGAATCCTGTGTGCTCCACTAACACAGGTGATTACCCTCAGATTTTAGCCAATTAACTTGGAGGATAGGAGACTCTCCCTCCCAGTTAACTGCCTGCAGCAGGATCGGCCACAAAAAAACCCAGCAGGGTGGATCCCTGTGCGATCCGACCTACCAGCTTTTTGGGTCGAATCCTCAAAGTGGGCACCCTTGCAGTTGTGGGTGACCGACCACCATGCATTTGGTGGAAGCCCACCACTATGGCCGGGAATCGGTACGTCTATGAGCGGCTTTAGAGATGACCAGAGCTGTGCTTGAGACTTTCTATGTCAATAAAGTGTGCAACCATTCATCCACGGTTTCCCTTTCTTCCCTAAGCTTTTAAAAACAGCAGCATAAAGCCTGAGCTATATATTCTTTAACAATCTGTGTACTTTCTCTTTTGTATGTAAGAGAACAGAAATACTTTTGTAGAAATATGCCAACACATGTGTGTGTGTGTGAATTCCTTTCTCAAGATGAAGATGTGTCAGACAGACAAATATATTTATTTTTGGCATAGTTAGTCTGAAAAAATAACAGAACTCCTTCCTTCTTCCCAGTTCCACTTTTGATTGTCATCATAATCGTGCATTGTAAACATCAACTGAAAAGTTAGCACAGCTGCAAAACCGTTGACAGGTGTATTAGTCAAATTAAAGTACTTAGCGACATCTTGAGAGCTTTAATGACTGAGGATTTCGCTATCCTCAATGAAGAAGTACAGAAATAAAATATTAAATCAGAGAACAACAATGAGAACTACCAGCTTAGCTCATTGCCATAATGCCTCAATCGCAAGATGAGCATATCTGAGCTTGTAATTTCCTCTTGAAGGGAAGTAAATTTGACAAGCCTAGCTAAAATTAAAGTAATGATCGACATCTCCAAGAGAAAATCCATTGTCTCTGCCATTTATTCAGACAGCGCTGTTTCTTTTTTTTTTTCGATGAACAATTTTTTCTTTGTCTTACCTAACACAACTTCAGGATACATATAGAGCACTTATAGCATGACGTATTTCATTAACAAAAGGTGCTGCTGAAGTAGGCAATCAGTGTGCTACCATTAGATAGATATGAAGACAACTTTGAGGAACCTTGAGACAACATTGAGGACATGTGAGTAGAGTCTATGTTTTTTTGGCTTATACTGTATTTTTCATACTATAAGATGCAATTTTTCACATTTCAATCAATAAGAAAATGAGCCTGCGTCTGAGTTCCAGATGCATAAAAAATATTCTGTATTTTAGGGTTCCATACGTCCTGACAGCAACATCTCTGCTGGGAGAATTTTTTTTTTTGTATTGAAAATATACTTTATTTATACACAAAGTACATAAAAAAAACATCAATCAGAGGTACATTCCTCCCTGTACTTCGATGCAGCGCAGAAGCACTTTATCAGTACAGCCAACCCACACATAAAAAAGTTTTTTTAATATTATCTCCAGCCCCGCTATATAACTTCTCCAAGCATCAATACACATACCCATAGCCAGTTCATGCGTATCGCTAATTGCAGCTTACTTTTGCACAAACTGACTTCGGGGATAGTGCTAGGGAGGTTAAAACAACACATCACCCTCCATGATCCACTGATCTCCGACTCTGTGTACGAGCCCCCAAATTGTCTATAAAGCTTACCAAAGTGGATGACATGCTGGTGACACATACTACAAAAGTTTCTGTCTCAAGGCCCAAAGCATAGGCTTTTCTTGAGCCCTCAGTGTGTGAGCATAAAACTCTGCACCCAGTGGCAAAAAATTAAGTGACACTCTGTGAAACACCACAAAAATGTACGGGTGCCGGTATGTCCCTCTCTTAGGGAGCTAAGACTCGTTCACCAAAAAGGGATGACGTGTGGGTCAGGCAGCCAAAGCCACCTGAGCTTTGAGTGTCCCGTTCCCCAGGTGATCTCCACCGGAGCCAGGTCTCTAGGGACTGTGGTGGGAGAGGGTCCCAAACTTGGAGAGACTGCCGGGCCAGAGCTGTAAGCAGTCTCTCCGCACCACTTTCTGGGGTTAAGTCCCCAGAAGCCCAAAGGGCCGCAATGACCTCAGCTAACGACGATCAGCTACACAAAAAAATGGGGTAGAAAATTATGGAAGTGTGATATGGCCTCCATGGGTCGATCGATAGAAACGATTGCAAGTCTCTAAAAACTTTCTTTAATTCACAATCATTCTACTAAAATTTTCAGTTATGTCCAATCCCTGCATGATCGATTTTTCTACGATTTCTCATTGCGATCGATCGCTTACTTTATGCATGCATCGATTTGTAAACGATCTATACAATTGCTCGATCTCTCAGAAATCCCATGAAAAATCAAGACATCTACGGCCAGCTTAAAGCTGGGCATACATGTCACAATTTTCTGTTCAATTTTAGTGCGATCGTTTATCAAGATCGATCGCGCGATCGGATTGAATAAAAATTGTGATCGAGTGCTGTTAGTTGTCTCATGCGATCGTTTTAACCGATCCATCTATGATTCTTGTGGAAATTACCTTTGTTTGTGTGCTGTTGGTAACTGGCCAGTTCTTCAGCTAACACCACTCCAAACCCATAAATGTGTGCATTTGAGACTTTCAGGATAGAATCGTCAATAAATTGAATGCATGGTATTTTGCAGTTTTCGATCGTTTTTGCAAATTAAAATCGATTCCGGAATCAGATGGGCGATCGGATTAAAAAACGATCGCAGGAAAACTGTGACGTGTATGCCCAGCTTAAGTCATTAATTAAAACACTTCCAAATAATCCCTCTCCTGATTACTTCATCTAGTTTACTTTACGGACAGAGTGAGTAGTTTTTTTTCAGAGTTCAACCAGGATGATTGACCTCCTGGTATCTGTATATTCCTGGTTGTATTCCAAAAATATACACCACAGATTAACCCCAGTAATCTGACATTTCAAAATATTCTAGCCATTCTGGATGTGCATTTGGCTAATGGGGCGTAAATGAATGATTTTCATGGCTCCACCCAATGTCCTGAAGAGAGGATTTTTTTCTTAACTTTCTTAATTTGTGATGAACCGGTGCATTTTTTAAGAAGGCTTTACTGTGCTATGTACTTCTTGAGTAGTGGGCTTTTCGATTCCTTAAATCCCTTCTCACCATAACCTTAATTATTGTTCCTCTATGTTCGTCTCACTAGCCCTACTCCATAGAGCCATGATTTCCATACACTGTACACTTATGATGGCCAACAAGCCTGTCTGTAGGCCTGGTCTACAGAATGGCCACCCTTGTAGACATTTGGTACAAACCAATCCTTTTTTGTATCAACCACAATGTTAAAGGGAACAGAGGCAACACAAGTCTCTTAATTGACCTGCTTTCTTAAACAATTGTTGTTCAGAGTAAAGCCAGAGGACAAAGGACTAATCACCAGCTTTGCTGTGGGCTCCCTAAAGCTACCAATACTGTCTCTTTATCTTTCCAATCTTCCGATATATCCAATATAATATGGCCATCTTGGTAGAGGCAGAGCTTATACATCACAGATCCTTACACATTACATATGTTTACTAACACGTCTTGAAGCCTCCAGAACCAACAGAAAGGGGAGTAATAACATCACCAGATCCCATGCCACCAATTCTAGTAATAGGCAACAATCCCTTGAGCCTCACCAAGAAGATATACCTCTGTAGGCTCGTATAGGTGTAAATATTATGGAAAACTCGCAGACTAGAAGTACATGTGTTAGAATGGTGCTTAGAAATAATGAACCTTTTGCAAATGTGTAGTTTTAGGCTTTGTTTCACTTTAAGGCAATCGGTGATCCAAATCTCATACAAAAGAGTATTACAATTCTTTCCATTAGACTGTTGTCTCCCTCTGTGCACGGATTCTTAAAAGATATACTGTTTGCTCACTTTAAAATAAATGCATCTAGACCTGTAATTTAGCCCAGACACAGTTTATGATACAAAGATATTTTTTTCATCTCTATGTAAGTAATACTACAATACAAGTTCCCTTCAAATCAGGTAAATGCTATTTATTTGAGGATTCACAAGAAGAATGACAAGAAAGAAAATGACAAGCGCATAGTTTTGGGTTAAATTATACCTGCAGATACGGTCTCACAATGCAGTGACCTCATTCTCTCATTCACTGTCTCCCTATTCATCAAATAACAATCATAAAGATTAAAATTGAATCTGGCTTACTTCCAGAGATGATCATGGACTAGGATTCAATGAATGCTCATATGGGAATATGGTGGTGAAGCCATCTTCATCAACAGGTATTCAGTTATATAAAATAGCTCTTCTTTTACAACATCTTTATAACTGCTGTATATATTCATTGGTGTGAGAGGATATGAAGAGGCTGCATTGGATCAGGAACATTTATACCAGAGCTATGCAGGCATCATATGAGACCTAAAGACCATATACTTGATGGTGTAGAATATATACAGCAGTTCTGAAGATGTTCTAAAGAAGAGCTATTTTATAAGTGAATACCTGTTGATGGCTTTACCACCATATTTCCGTATTGACTTTCATGAAATGTTTTTTTGGACACTTGTATCCCTTCACTGTATCTCTGTGATTATGCCATTAAACAAGTTGACTCAAGTTCAAATTTAGTTTAATGACAAGCGCATAGTGAAATCCTTTGTTAGGGTGTATTGCTTTGCAGGGGTCCTACATCCACATGACAGATTGCCTTTGAGATAAATTCAAGTGGGGACATTGCTAGAACCTAGGTGGGCAAACTTTTTGACTCATGGGCCACATTGGCTTTTTAAATTTCATAAAGGGGCCAGACCAAGAGCTTTTAATGGCTGACCCGCCATAGGTGTACCATTCCATGCTTCTCCTGCATCACTAATGATATCGGTGATGTGTGACAGTCAGAGGTTATTCCCTTAAATTTTCTGCAATAGCTCATTCATTGCAATTTGCAAAGATAATTCCTAGAGGCTGCCTGTTGTCACTAATAATTGTTAATACAATATTGTGTTGTTTGTTTTGTAATGTTTTCGCGGTGTGGCACTTTAACCTCCCTAGCGCACTGCCTGTACCGCACCGTTTTTAACAGTGTGGTACAGGCAATGGCAGCAGTGTACGAGGTACACTGCCTGCCATTTCCTCCCTCCCCCCTCCCCTCTCCATACAGCCAGTGTCATTCATGACACCAGCTGTGAGGGCTGGAAAGCAGAAGCCCCTCCATTAACATGGATGTCTATGGCACTGCTCACCCTCGCCCCCTTCCGCGTCACCGCGACACGATCAGTGAAGCCACAGAGCCCCGAATGCTGCGGCTGGAAGCAGCATCGCCGTAGCTTTCCGGGGATATGCGGCTTTCATGGGAGCACAGCTCATCCAGAGTTTGTTCTTCACACAAACTCTGGACGAGATGGGCTCGTCATGAACACTAAGAAGGTTAAGAAACTTTTACTCTGGACCATTGGCCAATTGTTGTATATCTAAACACAGCTCAACCCTCAGTCCAGCTCCAAAACTCCATCCCAAACCCACTTCCGTGGGTCCTTTTGTTGCAGAGACTTTCATAGAAAGTCCAAGTCTGTCCAGGAGCCAAATACCAAAGATGATGATGATGAATCCAGGAAGACAATTCCCCTAAAATGGCTGCCCAAATCTCGTGACACTATGATTTCTCACAGGCACACTGTACCCTAAATTATGGATTTCCTCTAGTGGTCAATTAAGGAAATTGCAGGGAACTAAATAGAAAAATTAGACTATAGTAGCCATCAGCATCCTGGACTGTGAGAAGCAGAGGCACCTAATCTCTGTCACACTCTCTACTCCCATATGAAGGGACATTTGTCTTAACCCCTCTTACAAGCTGTACATATACTATATTTACAAGGATTGCCTGAGTTCAGAAAATGTTTTCAAGAACTGATTAAAGGCCTCTCTACATTCCAACTTAAAAAAAGGGTCTGATGTTGGCTAAAGGAAAAATATTACCGCTAAAATTCTCCCTACATATAAGAAACCTGTGGATTATGGTACTTCATCAGCAACATAAATATTGGTTTCTGGTAGACTGCTGCTTTAAAATATGATAAATTCACAGCACCGGCCTGAACAAACGCAAGTTTGTAGAGTCAACAATTCTGTAATGTTATAAGCCGAGCTACTATGAACGTGTGTTAGCAAACCAACACGGCGAAAAATGCTGAAAAAAAACTGCTAATTTGTGAAGCTGCAAAATGGTCAATTTACTCAGCATAATTCTCATACTGTAATTTTCATATTGAGAGAAATTTAGAAGGAAGGAAATTACATTAGCATTCTGTAGATTTGAAAATTGTGTTTTAGATATAATAGGCTTGTTATTACACTGAAAATTATTAGGTCTGAAATTTGAAAGCACCAATTTCTGATCAACATAAATGACAAATCAAAAAAGCAATAATACAGAACAGTGCAAACATCTAATGTCTAAAAGCCAATTGTATTTGGGGCAAAGCATACAAGGTAATGATATGATAAATTATGATGGATGCACTGAGCATCCAGCCATTCTCACCATCGCCTGCCATATTGCAGCCAATGTCTTTTCGGTGGGGAGGTGTGAGATAGCAGGACTAGGTTATGGAAGGGGTGCTGGTGTTATGAGATTAGTTCAAGGTTCCTAGAGCTCAGTAATGGCAGTAATGGCAGTAATGGCAACGAATATTGTGAATGAACTGCATGATACATAGGTTTTTCATAGTCCCATAGCAAAAAAAAAGTTAGCAAGTCACACTATAGAACCTAAAGTATGGAGCATGAATATTGAGGAAGATAGTACACATTCAGAGTAAAAGAGATATGAAAACAAAAGCTGCAAGGAAATAAAATTAGATTTCATGCATTAGAGCAGGAGAATGATTTATCTATGGGAGCATAGAGAATTGGACACATTGCAGGGTTTTCAACAGTGGACTACAGAAAACTTGTATTATGATGCCTTTTAGATGGCAAAACAGTCCGCCAGGTGGTTGCCACAAACATCATGTCCACCGACTGATGTTAAATCTGCCTCCCATACTAAACATTGGTACAAAATATGACCACCCCACAGTCAGATGGTTCAGTAAAACCAATTACATATGTTTCCCCATCTGGACCACCCCCCTACCATCCAATAAAAAAGTGGTATCTACAACTCATTAAAAAAGTAGCATATACAGTGCTGCTTTAAAGTATGTGAACCCCTCAAGTGGTGTAGATGTTTCTGTTGTTTAACCATGATTTTCTCATTCTAACATCACCAGTGTTTATTCATGAAATATTAGATATATGTTCATCAATTGCATGTACTTGTTTAGCAGGTTTTGTTTAAGTTGCCCAAAAACTACATGAAAC
>CM070041.1:15550375-15607220 GCA_036250615.1 Ptychadena robeensis
GAGTAATGGCTGCAAAGGGAGGAGCCACAAGCTACTAATACAAGAGTTCACATACTTATGAACATGTAAGATTTTCAGTTTTTGGGACATAAACACCTCCTTTGTTTACTTAAATAATGAAAATATATCTCTTTTTGTGTGTGTGTCTAGTATTTGGAAGGTGTGCTTTACAAATTGGGATTTAGATGTATGTCTAATAAGGTTCTTTAAATGTTTTTTGCACAAACAGTGACCATGTCTGGAGGGTTCACATACTTTCAGGCAGCACTGTATAAAAACAAAGAAAAAAAAACCATGGGGTTCCCTTGAAAGCATACCAGACCCTCTTGGTATGCTTTGGAAAAGAGGAACCACAAACAGCATGGAACCCCCTCCCTGTGGGTTACCACCAGGCCCCATTCCATAACTCATTAAGGGGGAGACCCCTCATTAAGATAAGGGGTCTCTTCCACACAATCTTGCATGTTATGGGGATGTGGGCTCATTAAGTATTCCCTTTAACAAGATGACCCCAAGATCCAGTTCCCCACCCTATTGAATGAGCACAGAGGTTTGAATGACCTTTTAACCATTCACAGGGGGTTTAAAGAGATTTCGTATAAATAATATGATGCAGAGATACTCCACCATATTAAATCCATCTCTTCCCACAAAACGTCAAGTGTCCGACGAAGGAAGGTCTCTTCACCGAAAGCAGCGATGATCTGTGTCACTCGAAGTCTGGTCACTAAATGAAGATTCAGATACCGGGCGGATAGATATTTGGCCGACGGGTCCAATGGTCTCTGCAAATGCGTGATGTCCCAATGTGTGATAATTAGTGATAGCCGCCCTGTTCATTGGCAGGAAGAAGGTGATTATTCTTCCATTGGCCTGATCAGGAGCAGAACGATCAGGCCAGTGGAAGAATTCTTTGACGAAAGACTGCAGAGAGAAGCCGGTCTCGTGAAAGGAAATTCGGAGTAAACCGAAAGTGGCAGGCGGGGAATATGAACCTTCCCGCGAACAGGCGTGTTCATGGACGGACCTGGCCAAAGTTCGGCCATCCCTAGTGACAGTGATATTAATACTTAGGATTATCAGTGTATGTGCTCAGTAGAACATTTTTATTTTTCATTAACTTACAATCTTTATAACAGGCATTGGACATATGGCATTGATTAAATATGTTTACTTGGTCAAATGTTTTTTTGTATTGTTGTGCTCATTGCTTTTTTTCCACAAATGATTTCCCTCAACCTTTTTTTCATGCACACTGTAGCTGTACTGTCCAATCATGCTAACCATTTCAACTACAACATAAAGGTAAAGTGATTTGTCTACGGTCACAGGCAGCTGACACCGGTTGATAGAAAAAGAAAGGAAAATAGCTGAAGAGGTAAAAAATATGATATTACAATAATAATACAATGTCAATCGTATGACTTCCACTGAATATGGTCACTAATATGGTCACAAGTTATTAAAAAAATATATATATGTAAAATTCAAGTTTGACTTACCTGTGGAAAAAATCTTGCTCAATTTGATTTTGTCTTTATAAAGTGTGAAAACCTCCTGCAATTCTTATACAGTGTGTGCCCAAACACATATATACAGAATATAGAGTGAAATGAAGAAGAAGGAAGAGCAAGAATAAAACAGGTCAACTAGCTTTTTGTGAGTTAATTGCAAATACCCTGAATATGGTATCATAACTAAAATTACTGTCTATGTAGAGAAGGGTTGTAGGAACATTACAAAAAATAAACATGTAGTCAAAATGAGGTCTAAATTCTGACTCCAAAAATTTAACTTGTCTTTAAACTTTACCCCACTGGTTAGATTTCCAATACAAATACCTTCTCCAGCCATGCCCCCGCCATCCTTCTTTGTTGGCACCCGGCAGGCTCATAGCTCAGTAAGGATGCTGGGGAGGTGGGGGGTGCCCGCTCAATTCACATCTCACTGGCAATGGGAACGTGTAACCAGTTGCGTACCACAGTTTTCCTAAATAATTGGACCACCAGGGAGGATGATACCAAAATTAAATTGGTTTGATGTCTGAGCTGGTATGAAGTTGTCTTGATTTTCAAACAATCGACTTAAAACGATCAATTTTTTAGTCGATTGATTGAGAATTGAGTTTTGCCCACCTGGTTAAATCAACTTAATCCGATCAAAATTTAGTGAAAATTCTGTCGTTTTTTGATCGCACTGGATGGTAAATTTTGATCGGTCGATTGAAAATTGGTTTGGTATTTTGAGAACCAAGTGTGGTCGACCAATTTTTGATCGATTTTTTTCTACCTATTCTACCTCACTTCTGATTGAAATTTTAATCGGACTATTTTGGATCGATTGTTTTGTGGATTGAAAAAAAAAAATCGATCAAAAATCTTGTATTACATATGGCCCATGATACAATCGACATACAATTTATACCGACTTAAAAATTGATCGTTTTAAGTTGATTGATTGAAAATCTGACCCGTGTATGGGCTGCTTTAGTGCTCCACAATCCTATAATAAATATACTTAACTGCTGTTTTCTGGAGACATATGAGAGATTCCATATTTACTTGCCTGGCTTCTGGGAGTTAATTCAGGTGCAATATTGCAAGCTGCCACTGGGGGAATAGAATTTATTTTCAATAGAAAAGTCATTTTCAATACAGAGCTCTATATCAGGTACTTTCCCGGCTGTTATTGCTATCAGAGATGCTGTGTCATCAGGAAGGAGAAGCTGCAAGACAACTTCTTAATTTACTCATTACAGGTGAGTTTCTGCTCCATTCTGCGTTATTATAGGCACTTTTAGGGCTGATCATACAATGGTGATAGGTGTACTTTATTATACATTGAGAAAAAAAGTATATTGTTCTTATCCTGCCTAATGTATAGTTTTGGTAGTGTTGAGCGGCATGTGGTATATTTGAGTTCGTGTCATTTTGCGAATATATTAAGGAACATTTGAAATTCGCAACATTTTATTTGACTGTATCCTATTACCTTACATTGCACGTAGCTGTTCGCAATGTTGAAGCATAATATGACGAATAACTGCCATTAAAATTATCCGAGCGCACATTTGCGAAATATTGCAAATTCTCGAATGTCTGATTTTTGTCTTATACATTCGAATTTCGAATATTCTTGCTCAGCACAAAGTTTTAGCATTGTAGCAAGTTCAGAATCTTGGCTGAATAGGCAAACAAATAGACAAACCCTGCGAAGGTTGCAAAGTTTATTACCGTCTCGTTTCTTTTTGCCTTTTGCCTTGGGCAAACTACAATAGACTTGGCCAAACAACCACTTACATTTCTTTTCCAGTCTGTTTCTGTTTAGGTTATATTTGTCATAATTTGACTTCAGGCACCATAAAGTGTCAATTAGGTGTTGTACCATATCTAACATTTAGCGTCACTTGACGTTTTACAGAGAACATTATAAATATAGTTGTAGTGTTAAAGGATCAAACATTCTACCAAGGGAAACTGGCAGAATGGCCGAAATAAATATATATTTGAGATTTTTTTTTGAAGCACAGAGAACAACCCTAAGCAACATTAAGAAACACAATTCTAGAGTATGTGTTGCCATGGTAACCTTTCCCAGCTATGAACCCCTTAATCTTATGGATTAGCGTTAAGTATGTATTGTGAATGTTTAAAGCCTATATTCATGGCTCTCAAGAGATTATTTTAAAGTTGAGGAAAAACAGAGCAAAGACAAAAGGGACAAAAGGAACACTTTTTTTTGTTCGGTGTGATAAAAAAAATTCTTATAGTACTCAGTGGACGATGCCCTACCAGCACAGTGTAATGTTTTATCAATTTTGACAATAAGAGCACCCAATGGTTTCCATTCATAATGTATATGAAGGTAGGAGAAGGTGCATTATTCTTCAAGAGTCTCTGGAAATCACCCCATGGAAAATTGTAGATGCTTAACTTCAAGATTTTTCTCATTTTCATAAACATTTTTCGTAATGTCTGTTTTGCGTAATGTTGCACCTGCTAAGAATCATAAAAAAAACAAACTAACAAAAGATTGTTCTTCTTTTATAGTTTCCTGGATAGGGATTTACTACTATACAGAATTACACAATGTTCACAATTAAAGTGTACTGCATATGTTATGTACTCTCTCTATGTACGCACAATGTAGCCAGATCGAACGGGAGGCACTACTTGAAATAATGGATTTGAAAGAAATTTACACCATTCTAGCTACCCATTTTTACTTCAATAAACCACAATAGTAGATGCAGGCACAACGTCAATTCAGCCCAGATGCCACACCCCAATCTCTGCTGCACTCTTTCCCTATAGAGAAGCCCCTGCTCAGCTTTAGGAGGCTAGTTGCTCCCAAAATTTGGTTGTGCACTTGTCTTATGTGCGCAAGGGATGGCATCTGTGAATAGGGATCATATCTGTCAACGTTTCCCTTAATGATTAAGGAAAATATTACAAGAAGCTACATCACTGACATCACTTCCTCTATTTGGTTTTCAGCATTCCAAATATAGGAAGTGATGTCACTCCCCTCCCTCTTATTCAGCACCTGCCTAACCTCGGAGGTAGGGGGTGTTACTCTCCCTACTAACTTCTCACCCGCACATCATCTGCACAAGTGGGGTGGAAAAGTAACACCCCCTCACTGCTAAGTTCTCCCGATTTTAACATTCTGGGAAAAATCTGGGATTTATTAAAATCAGGATTTGGCTGGGAAAGTCACATAAAATAACTTGACTTTCCTGGTTAAAACAGGGTACTTGACAGGTATGACAGAGATTGACAAAAGACCAGGAGCCTACAAACAAAGAAGGCTGGCTGGTTGATAACAATCGATATTTAAATCGCACAAGACTATCAGATCGGATTGACTTCTCTTGCTTATTGCCTATACCAACCTTGTGTTGACCAGATTCCTTTCTTTTATTTCAGGATACAGGCTATGCTGTGTGACCATATATTCTTTTGTGTAATTAGGCACCATTTACACAGGCTCTTTTCGGGCTGCTGACAGTTGACAGCAACATGTCAAGTTCCTGCCCACCCCTTTGTTTATCTTGTTAATCTTTATGAGGCCACCCAAGAACACCGGATGTCGCATCTTCTAGGCTGTGGGTCTTTTCATGCATGCAAACTCTAGAGAACCCACAAAGTCAGGTGCAAATTTCCATCTATTGTTCGTTCAGGGGCTTGTATATAGGGGAGGTCTGTGTTGGAGATTTGGGTAGTAGTCTTGAAAGGAGATGAATGGGATATATACTCAATATGAGTGTTAAGCTCGAATATTCGAAATTCGAATATTAGCTATTCGACATTTCGCAATATTTTGTGAATGTTGTGCCGAATATTTGGCCTCAACTTGGTTTACTGGCATACATTTCACATGTTTGTGCGCATTTCGAATATGCTTTTATATGTTCGCAAACTTGAATACACCATATGCCGCTCAACACTACAATATGTAAAAAGTATACATGTAGAATTAAAGTTGGTATGATGGTGGCTCAGGGCTCCACAATCCTAAAAAAAATATACTTACCTGCTGTTGCCTAAAAATCTGGAGGTATTCCATTTTTATTCACCAGGCTACCAGGGGTTAACAAGGATTAACACAATATCATGAGTGACCTCAATTGGGTTTTTTATGCTTTTCTCCCTATTACCTGCACTTCTAGTGCCATACATGCAAATATGTGCTTTTGGTGGTAGATCTGCTTTAATAATCATCACCCGCAGAACCCAATAAAATACTATAACTACTATATAACTACAGACCATCATATGATATGGGCAACGGTTATCATGCTTTTACTTTAGAAATAATTAACAAAGAAAACATCATGAGGCTACCATTCATACCACTGCCTCATTCATAACGACTACTGCATAGTGTCCTGAAGGCCATGACATCGGTATGTTGACCTTCAGTAGGTAATGGAAACTACCACCTACAAGGATCGAAACCCAGCTCCGTTACATATAAAATCTTTACAATGGAAGCATTTCTTGACTTGTCTCCAAACAAAGAGAACACATATTTTTATGTTCTCTCCTTTTACACGTTTACAGCCAGCAAAACTCTTTATGTCATTCCTTAGCCTTTGAAATAAAACACATATACTGAATATATAAATAAAATCACAGCAATCTTACACAATCTCCAAATAAAAGCATGTACTTACGTGAAGTTGAATATTACAAAAGAGGGGCAATAAAAAGACCAGAAAAAAACAGGTTTTGCTACAACTGAGACCTATTTAGAAAAAAAAAAGAAAAATAAAAAAACAGAATACGCATTGATACTCTAATATGACACATTTGTTACACTGCAGCAGTTAGAATGCTTGCCTGGAAGGGTCACAACATTTGTAAAGTGCTGCTCACGGCATTACTTTGTGATGCATTGCAAGAAGGGATCTTGATAAATATACTCAATTTGTCATACTGTATAAGTCTAGCAAGCAAGATGTCCTTTAAAGCTTATACTGGCTGCAGACGTATTTGCCAATTAATGCTGCTTGTTTTTCTTTTCTTTTATCTTAAACCTGCTCATTTTAAATGGGTGCAGATTAGCATGAATAAAAATGTTCATAATTGTTTTTTTTCTGTAGATTTTTCAACTTATAACATAATGAATTAAGGAATCAGCTGATAGGGACTGCCAACCATCCAGAAATTAATGGACTTCTCATTAAAAATGTACGGCAATTAGGTTTTCTTATAATGTCAGAGTTAAAAAAAAAGTTTGGATGTTTTTCTTGCATTTACTTATAAAGCAACCTCTGTGTTTTAAGGCCCCCCATACACGTGTCGGATTCCCACCGGATTCCGGCACGATCGATTCCGGGCACGTGCACGCGAAACGATCGTGCCGGAATCGCGTGCAGCCCACCTTGTCCGATCGTTCGCGTCCGATTGATCGGGGGCTCAGAATCGGATCCGACAGAGAACCAACATGTTGGTCTTTCTGATCCGATTCTGCACACATCAGGGGGAGTTGCCATTTGGGAAGTAAGTGATCGGACACGGAATCGTCCAGGAATCCGTTGGAGAAGGTGGTATGCAGCGATCGGATACTCTTAATTGGCTGATTGATCGGAGCTCCGATTCCCGCTGAGATCGCCGGAATCGGACTCACCCGATCGATCGATCGGGTGAGTGATCAATTGGCCATGGAATCCGACACGTGTATGGCTAGCTTTAGACACAAGTGTGGACACAGCCTTTAAAATAATAACAACAACATTGTTCCATATTGTTCCACATTTAAAGCCTGGAATGACATTTGTATAGGAATGTCACTCCCCTGATATTTGTTATATCAGCATGAATTAAATTAAACTATCATGGGCACTATGTGTAGGAAAGCTGTATAGTATAGATATACTCTTGATCATACTCTTGAGCTATTGATATTTTCCTTTGCCTCCAGCCAGCCATTGGTCAGAAAAAAAGAAAAGGTAATAAATAGTTGCACACAACTGTCAGCAGCGGTTACACATTAATGTTGAGCAGCATAGTGAATACTCGTATTTGCAAAATAACATGAATTTTCCGCCTAATTTTCGCAACAAATTTGTAAATTCAAGATCTTCATTGATTATTACCTTCATTGCAAAATTACAGCAATAGCTTAGCTTAGCAAGGGCTGTTCTCCATGTGTCTTCAGCTGTGTGGATACCAGGATGATGTCACTTCCCGGTTATGAATTATATCACTTCCCGGTTACAGATGCTGTAGGGTTCAGTAGGATCCTTTATTTTATCATTTACAATACTTTACTTTGTTACATTAGGCTGTGCTTTTTGTGTCCTTTTTCTATTTGTGTTCCGTGCCATCGCTCGTTCATCGATCAAGAGGAAATTCGCACCACTAGCAATAGTGGTTCACCCGCGGCCGATGTTCGGACATCACCATTATCCAGTAGAACATTTTATAATCATCCCTGCTTTATCTGGATTCTCTTATTTGTTGTTCCTGGTTGAGTTTCATTGCTAGAGCTTCATTAGGTCCAGATTTAATTTCTATCCATTCAGTCTATATATGTATATATATATATATGCTCCAGTGATAGGAAAGGATGTCATTGATGTCACTTTCGGTATTGGATTTAGTTGTGCAGTTTTAGGAGTGGGAGGGCGTTATTCTCCCTGCAAATGTCTTACCCTTAAAACATCATCAGCACAAGCAGGGTGGGAACTTATGAGGCAGAGTCACTCCCCCTCCCTCCTAAAAAACACAGCTCTGTGCTGAGGAATCTGCTGCTTGCTTCTGAGGGGGGGGGGGAGGGGGTAGCAGCTACCTCCCCTCTAGGCTGACACACAACACAGCCGGCTGTTGCTGTCTGCCGGGGCTCCCTAGCTGACGGCATGAGCAGCTGAGACCCGCCACACAGCACTGGCACACAAAGGGTGCCCGGGCCGATTGTGTCCCGATGTTTTGGCCAATTGAACGCACATGATGACCTCATCACCCACGGTCCATCAGCCAAAATATAAGGTCACAATCTATACGTATATGGGGGGCTTGAATGATATCTAGTTTTCTTTTTCTTGTGTGTATATAATTATACTTTTATAATCTGGCTGAAAAACACCTCAAACATCAGATCAGAATAATGTGATCTTACAAAAACAAAGCAAAAAAACATTGAAAACAGCTAACTGACCCCCATAGTATCTTCAAATTTGCTTTTTAATACAATTACTAACTATGGGGATATATACTGGCTCTAAATGTGTTGAGCTGGACATAGATGGGACGATTTCCCTTCGACTACTGACCCGATCTAGCGTGCGTGATGACGTGACCCTTTGTGTGCCATCCCCATCCGAACCAATGGGATCGGATCAAATGTATCCGCTATTTCGGATCACTGTGCCATCCGACATCACGGCAGATTTTAGTTTAATCCTGCAAGTTGGCACACCCGATTACTTGTCGACCTGATACCTGATCGGATATTGAAACGCGCACGCTATCCCAACGGCGGTCAAGTCGGGCAGGAATCGGCCCGTATATGCCCAGCTTTGTATATTTGATGTGAGCTGGTATAAACTATTAATACTGCTTGTATTGTATGCTTCTATCTGTTGGTCTGGCAGATGAAAGATCCTGACCACAGGGCCAGGATCACCATGTGTCTTTTAAATAAAAGCAACAGATTTTAAATATCTTTGAATTAAACATTTACATGTAGCACATGAATGAGATTTTAGTGTTTGGGGGTTCTAAACTATTAGTTTTCCAATAATTATGTTGATTGTATTCGACCATTGGTTGTTTTTATAGCTGAAATTGCTTTTATGGATTTTGAGAGTAATGGTTTACCAAGGGAAGCTAAACAAATTAAGGAGTTTATTGTCTTTGAACTGAGTTTACAAGGTAGCACGAAAAAAAAGCAAATGGAAAAAGGTATTTATTATTTCAACGATTTGATGTAACTTGTGGTGTCCAATTAAGAACAATGTTTACTGCTTGATGTGTGTTATACTAAGCCTCGGGTTATATTTTAATAAAGTATAACTTTTTATTTAAAATTCTGGAACTGAAATGCTCTTGTCATTGTGTACCTGACCAAACAAGAGACGGCTGGATAGATAAAATGGTTTCTACAAAGGATTTTATAAGACATTTTGGAAATTCACAGCACAAATTTAGAGCAGGTGTTTTCAACAGGGACAGTTCTAGCATTTCGCTTCATTTAGACCTTCGCTTGAACATTTTGCATATTTTAGACCATAACATTTATTTAAATAGGTTTGTTTGTTTGTTTAGGATAACATAATAAGATAACTGCACTTTACCATGTAATTTTCCTACAAAAAAATAACTGAACATACCCACAAAGGTTTGAGATTTATAGTTAAAAGTTTTGAGAATTAGTTGAGTACTTATTGATACATAAAACCACCATTCACAATGGTTCTGTGTTGTTGCATAGGGAACGCCACACTGTAAATAATCTGTTTCATGTCATGATGGAACTGAAGCTGTAGTGGACTTTTTATACGTGCCTTGATGTTCTATGATCTTCTAATAAATCATTAAGCATATTGCAGGTCATTGAAGATAATAGGATCTCATATCTATTATTATTAACTTGAATTTATATAGAGCCAACATATTACACAGTGCATTGTTATATCACTAACTAATGTTCCTACCATAGTCATGTATTTATGTAATGTATATAATTAATAAAGTCTTAAGCCCCCCATACACCTTTAGATTCCTCCATATAATTTCCATCAGATCTACCAACAACTATGTAGTATAGTGACCTCCCTGATAAAATACAAAGTGATTGGAAGGGTTAGAAGGTCCTCATATTACATGGTTTTGGTAGAAGAAAAGTTGATTGTACAGAAATTGCATGGTAATTGTATGTGGTGTATGGGGGGCTTTAGGTATATGTCATGTTAGTTACAAATGACTAAGACAACATTTGGGAGGGAGTGTAGCTTTGGGTAGGTTTGCTACACTCCGGGATACTTACCTATCCCCAGGAGCCTGTGGCAAATTTAAGTATCACCGCTCTCTTCCAGGTCTTCCTCTTTGGAGATGGCACCATTGACATCCATGTCATGGAGACAGTGCCGGCTTTTTCCAGCACATCCCCAGCGTCATCGAAGACACTGGGGATGTGAACGGGAGGAAGGGAGAGCATGCCACAGGCAAAATGTTAATAAACCTACCTGTATGTCTTTGAAGTGTGGGAGGAAACCCGATTATCCAGAGGAAACTCACACAGGCTCTGGGAAAACATACAATATACAAACTCCTTGCAAATATTTGCCAAGCCAGGATTTGAGAGTAGTAGTGCTAACTACTGAACCACCAGGTGGCATAGAGTAGGTGGAAAATTTGAATCTGTACATTGTATATATCTGTCAAGGTTATCTGCCTAGCAAGGTAAGGGATACTCCGAAAGCTAAGAGTTAATGGGACGTTGGTATAACTTTCAGTAAATGTTGCTATCTGCACTCAGTGTTCTGTGAAGGAAGCTTTTTACCAAATGTTTTTGTGTACTGAACCATATGGAAAAGTAGTGATTTTGCATGCTACCATATTCCACAGCTGAGAAATACATTTAAAGCAAATCTTTTTCAAGAAGGATCATTCCATGAAAAAATCATCCAACTGGTACATGTTTATACTTTCTTTTCTTTAGGTCTAATGATGTCTTTACCCACCCATGCTCTAATGATTTTCATTCTGTAAAAATTTAAACCCCATACCAAACCCATACCAAATACCTGTACCCATCATTGCTTTATTTTTTGCATTAAAATCACTTTGCCATATATTCAGTTTTCAGCTCAATATTCCTTTCATATCAAACAACTTATTTTAATAGCGGTATTAAATTTGCATCAAAGTACGTAATTTATTGGGAAAAAAAGGAAAAACACATGAAAGTAACATTTTAACGGTTGTAGTTTGAGAGAGCTGCAAACAAATATCAAGAATATGTAAAGCATGGTAATTATGTGTTTGGGTCTGTTGGGAGGCAATTTGAGTTTATAATTGATTCTATTCCCTCTGTCTTCCTGTTTAAAGATTTCCTGATCTTGAGGTAGAAAGAGAGATGGAAGTGGTCACTTTGAGGGAAGTCTCAGAGAGCTGCATAAATGAACTATTTTACATCTATTTGAACTCCTCTGTGAATATTAAACATCCCATTAAAAAGCAGAAGCACGACTGTTCAAGCAAAGAGTTGACTGAGAATTGTCAATGTATATCTTTGTGAGCAAATGTAGTGGCAGCCTTGAGATTTCTTAAAGTGAGCTTGGCCTTCGAAAATGTTGTAGGCTCACATTCATCATCTACACATTAATTGCCTGGCTGTTACAGTGGGGGGGGGGGGGGGGGGGGGGGGGGGGAGTATTAAGTCAGCCACCAATTTTAAAAGTTCTCCCACTTAAAAAAGATGAGAGAGGCCTGTATGTTTCATCATAGGTGTACCTCAACTCATCATTGCCAAGAAAGGGTATATAAAAATCAGACAATGTGAATGTTCCTGTATTCTTTCCCCCAATTCTGTCTCTCATGAGGCGGAGTGGCTTAGCTGGTGTAAGGTAGGCACAGCATACTGTGAAAAATAATGGCCGCTGGGGACTGTGTACCGATGGCCGCGAACATCAGGCTGCGGAAGGCCTCAGTGTCCACAAGCCTAAATGGCAACAATTCAAGGGCCAGTCTTTTTGAAAGTTGCGCATTTAGGGCTATGGCCTATGAGTGAGTATTTGTGCTTGTGTTCAAATGCCTGTGTTATGGACATTTAATATGTAATAGTAATAGTGGCTGTGCAAAGGAAATCAGAGCCACATTTAATGATGGCAGGGTCTGAACACAGCTACATCCCCAGTGAGAAGAGTGTGTGCACACTTATGCAACTACATTTTTTTTGTTTTTCTTCCCCCCACGTAAAATATTTCAGTTCGTTTTTCAATTTAGGGGTTGGCACATCGGTCGGCGGCCAAAATGCACATGGCTCGTTACATATATGAGGGCCTTAAGTTTCCACTGTTTCCTGCAGGAAGATCCATTGCTGTTCCTTATGGGAAATCTTATGGGAATCAAACAGAAACAGAATTGTGATGCGAACATGTTTCCTAACAACAATAAATAAAACAAGCACCAGCAGGAGGTCAATTAGGTGAAGATAGAAGAGCAGGAGATATCCAAGTAACTGCACTTTAGTTAGCCCTATGAAGAAACTATCCTTGATTTTGAGCTTGCAGTTTGTACTAGAAAGAGGCCAGCTGCATGTATATACCCCATATCACTAAGCAGTAGTGATATTTACATTTACGTTGTGCATTTAACTGTTCCATAGATACAATACAAACTCCCATAGCCATTTTTATATCATTTTTTTACCATTTTCCTGCTGATTTTAATATTTTGTCATCTTATCCTACAACGAAATCTGTCTTTTCTTTCCATAGTCGGCAGCAGTAAATGGGTTATCGGCGTGTTATGCTAGAAGCAACCTTATCATTTCTTGCAGATGCATCTTAGAAAACAGCAAATGTCAAACGTCTTAAAAGGGCTAAACAAGAATTACTTTGTATTCCGCGGATCTCTCTTGGAAGTTAGATGGTGTTATTTGGCAGTGTCATTACCTAATATGAAGGATATATAGTTTCTTTTTTGGATCTGAAATGTGTCTATTAAGATAGGCTAGGAGACAAATTCAAGCCATAAATATGTATTAAAGGATACATTGCCATCTTTTTTGTACTATTAATTTCCATACATCTTTGATGTGTCATTTCAGGAAAAGACATGCCTGCAGAGTGTGTGTTACAAGAAAAATAAATTCTTAAAATTCTATACTTACATATTCTAATTTATATTCTAATTCATTTTAATCTAATTATTATTTTTCCTATAGTTCATGCATTTTGCAGGGATGAAGTCTGGTCAAACTCAGTACATTGACCACTCAATGTTATGGCAAATCTTTTTGAGACCCAGTGCTCAACTGGAAACATATAACCCACCTTTTTAGTGCCGATACGGTAATTTACAGTGAGTACTTTTTTTAATTTTAAACAATGGGAGACGCAGATTTTTGGCCAGTAACGGACATGGTTACAGCTAGCACGTCAGTTACTGGCCAAAAATTCTAATGCAGACACAGGGCAATGTAAAATGGCATTACAATTTTCAAAATTTACAGGAATGAGTATAAAGCAAGGAGTCTGGAAACCCACAGAGAGAAACTTGCTGCATCCTCACCACCATGGAAGCATCATTGCTGTATCTTCATTAACAGCCAGTTTCAAGATCGTGGCTGTACTTTTAACGATGCAGTCGTAGTTGAGTCAACTAGTGCTGATGACGTTCTCACAGACACAGTTGAGAAACACAAATGTCCATCAATAAACAATTTATATTAAGGTTCTCTGTAACATTAACAGTGAACAAGAAAATAAAAAAATATATGCTAATACCTTGAATATCCTGGAAAATTAGCAGTATGGCCACAAGATGGCACTGCTGTGTCTGTTTGTTCACATTTCACCAGCTCCAGACTATGATGTTACCGGAGCTGAAAAAATTACCTGTCCTCTCCTCTCCTCCCATCTCCACCAATCAGAGACAGGCTACAGGCACACTGTTACACATGTCAATGCATGACAAATGAGAGGGCTCTGTGTGCCACAGATTCACCATCAGGACTCTAGGCATTCCATTGTGTTTTCTTTTCAAACTTCACAAAGTTTTTGGACAGAATAGAAGAAGAGTAGACGTCTCCAAGAATTGCTTGCACCAATGTGTGTAGTAAATCTCTATAAGGAATTTTTAGCATTCTTGCGATATATGACCCACAGTGTGAAATAAGTTCTGAACTTACCACAATTTAAGACTTACAATGATTAAGTTGGAATGTCTGCTCTTAGTTGTCAATGTCTAACCACAGAATGCTTTGAAGTGGATATACCAGTTCATTTTGAAAAAAAGACAAGGAAATCTAAAATTTTATTTGATTGCCAATGTGTGATCCAATCTCTCCCTCTTTACCCGGCCTTTAAATTCGATAAAGTGTGTAGTGACTGCATATAAAGTTTTATAGGTTAATTAACCCCCCTAGTGCTTCTGACGGCACCATGTCATCCAGAGCTGTCCTGTCAGAGCCCTGGCAGTGCATACTTACAGTTCTGTGCTGTCCCGGTGGCTCTGATCTTCTGAGCCGACTTCTTCACTGAAGGTGATGTCGCAAATGTATATCGCACGAGAAACAGTTTTTATGTAGAAGACTGTTTCAGTGTGATTCCCAGATGTGCCCTTTGAAGTTAACTCTCCCTCCCCTGGTGGTAATTGGTGATGGTTGACCCTATTACTTTTACTTTTGCTCAGTCTATTGATTAAAGCTGAGACTGACTGGCAAGATTATAGTAGAGACCCGAGAAAACATAAACTACTTCATGCCAGAGACACACTGCATCAAATATGATTTTTTGTGCTTACATTTCTAATTCTTGTGTTAAAGCTAACTTCAACCCAAAGCCAGGGCACCTTTCATATGCACAAAGCTATAAAAGTGTATTAGGTCACCAGAACTATATTCTTACTTTTTATTTTTCATCCTGACATTTTTAATACTGCATGCATGGTTGATGAACTGCCCATGGTTGGCCATATTCTAAAAATTATATAACTAAAAACCCAAGGTCAGACATTTTCTCTTTTAGAACCTTGTGTAAGAAGAAAAACAGCATAGCCAAGCCACAAATTAACGTATCAAGCCAGTGAAAGTGGCAGCAAGTGACAATGACAGAGGACAAACTCTGGCAAATCGTAGTTACATAACTGGCATAATCAATCCTGCTGGCACTTGGCATGACCTCTTAGAGGATAGATTGGATGCGGCACTCTAAAAATAACAAGATGTACAGTCAACTATATACACAACTGCGGGAATGCCTTTATATCTTCTGTCAATGTATTTAATAGTTATGCATTGTTTATTAATAGAGATGAGCAAAAAGGTCCACCAAGTTCAAGATCTGTAGTAGATCATTTGTTATCCACAATATATTCTAGGCTCCTCAACTGGACATGTAAATAATCAAACATTTTTGTACAAGATGCATTACATTCTTTCATGGACACAAGCCAGGTACAGAGTGTCTTCAAGGTTGCTCAAATCTATTCCACTCAACTCAATAAGAAAAATTCCTATTGGTATTTTTGAAAACTAAAAGCACTCTTCCTCTCGTTCCCCAAGAGCTAGCATAACAGTACTAATTATTTTTAACTCCTGCACCCTTTCTGATCCCTATTAACATGATTCTCATCACAACTTTAGCCATGAGCGAATGCCAGGTTTATTAGACAGTTTGTATAAGAGAAACACCTCAGCTCCCTGTCCATGAATAGTGACACTGGTGATCCTCTATGGCAGTGGTTCTTGAACTGGGTGGTGGGCCCCCTGGGGGGTGCGGGCCCTTATTCTTAACCTGTGTTTGAATAGGGACGGAGGGCTTGATAATGTTCCTAAATAGAAAATGGGGGGCTCTGCAAGGAAAGTTTGGAAACCACTGGTCTATGGGGATAAATATCAGGAAAACATTCTCCTTACACTCACTCATCAGCTTTACATGGTCTGTCTCTAAAAGACTATTTAAGCTCCCTGGTGGTCACAAGTGTAGCTGGGTATAAATTTATTTTCAAACATAACTTACACCCAGCTACACTCGTGGTAACTTTCCTGTCCTTGGTGAGCCTGCAGTGATCCTCTACATCAGAGACCTCAACAAATGATCTGTGTAACACCCCCTCAGCATCATCCTGGGCCATTGATCTGCATGCAAATATAGGCAATGGTATGCTGGGTACGCATCTCCACCGTCAATGATGTAAAGGTAGAGGAAAAGAGAGCAGGAAATCAGAGCAGGTTACTGTGTTATCTGCTTGATTACTAAAAGCACACCTGTGGTAATTGGTGATGGTCGGCCCTGTTACATTTACTTTTGCTCACTAGCTAAAGGCCCCCATACACCTTCCAATCATTCCATACAATTTATGTACAATCAACTTTTGTTCTACCAAAACCATGTAATATGAGAACCTTTCTAAACCTTCCAATCACGATGTATTGAATCATTGAGAGAAATTGTATGGAGCGATCTAAAGGTGTATAGGGGGCTTAAGACTGGCAAAATTATAGTAGGGACCCGAGAAAACATAAACTACTTTATGCTAGAGACACACTTCATCAAATATGATTTTTATTTTTTTTAAACGTGGAATAGGCAAACGGATGGGGGGTTCATTTACATTGGCCACAAACATTTCCCTTTGGTAAAAGTAAGTCAAAGCATCTGAAATTTCTGATATTTTGTTGAAGAATGTCTTAGTAGAAATCTGACTTTGTCAGATTGTGAATCTGGTCAGATTGGTAGTAAAAATGATGAGCAGCATAGGCAATATTCAATTTTGCGACACTTCAGATTGTTCTCCAAGTATGCTAAGTAAATTTGATAATGTCTTGTTTACTTTTTGTGAAAATATCGGCACTTTTACATTAGTGTTGAGTGTGAATATTCACAATTCAAATATATTCAACAATTCACAATGTTTCGCGAATGTGCGGCCGGATATTCGCAATGTAGAATATTTAACATAATATCACTGTGATTGGGTACCAGCATACATTGCGCATATCTCTGCGCATTGTGATGCACAATACATGCAAGTCTATGTCTTACCAGTGCGTACACGCATACATAAGCGCAATGTAAGACCGTAGAATGTCAACGAAAATAATTATTTCTAATATCCCTACAAACATTTGCAAAATTACACGAACTTGAATTAAGCATATGCCGCTGAACACAATTTTACATGCAAATATTGTGATCACAATGTCACGGCGATATTGAACTTGCTTGAAGACATGGAAAATCAAACAGAATATTCAAGATTATGATGACATAGCACTGAATTTTAAATCGTTGCAAATTCTCAAAGTGCCAGTATTCGCAATAAACTTGTGAATATTTGTGCTCAATAGTGATGTCACGAACTGTTCGCCAGAGAACTATCCGCGACGAACATCGCATGTTTGCGTTCGTGCATTTTCGTGAACATATGGCGAGTTCGATCCACCCCCTATCTTTTAACATTGCAGAAACTTTGACCCCTGTGAGTCAAAGTCAGCAGACATAATCCAGCCAATGAGCACCCCCCACCTCACAGACCCTCACACCCCCTATAACATAGCAAGTACAGGATGCCATTTCACATTCTGCTGAGGAAGGAGAGAGTTATGAGAGAGAGCTGCTGCTGCTGCATAGGGAACCATTAGCTAGGGCAGTGTTCTGTGTGATCTACACTCTTCACTGAATATCCCATCCATCCATCCATGGGGAATATCCATCTCCCCCAGTGTCCTTCACACTGACCATCACCACCAGTGTCCTCCATACTGACCATCTCCCCCAGTGTCCTCCACACTGTCCATCTCCACCAGTGTCCTCCATACTGACCATCTCCACCAGTGTCCTCCACACTGTCCATCTCCAGTAATACATGTAATCTGCACACTTATTTTTAACTTCACTGACAACACAAATATTTTAACAATTTAAAGGATAAAATGAAAATTGACCCGTACAAAGTATTTATTTCACGTCTTAAAATTTTAGGATCGCACGGGAGCGGGAGAACAACATGAATTATGATCGCCATTCATTCCCTATGGGAAAATAGCCAGACTTTGCGATCATCTCACGCCCGGACCAAGGCACCAAATCACACCCAATTTCATCCACATGTAGCTACATATCAAATTTGGGGACTCTAGCTCAAATTTAAGTTCAACCGTTAGCAGGGTGACTATCCATTGACTATCATTGGATCGAAAAAAAAATTTCTTGGGAGTTTTGCCATGGATTCCCCTCTGTCATGTCAATGTCCAGGTGTTAGTCCCCTTAAAATAACTTTCCCAACACTATTGTGGCCAGAAAGGGTCCCTTTGTTTTTTAATGTTCGCCTGCCCATTGAAGTCTATGGCGCGTTCGCCGGTTCGCCGGGTTGCAGACGTTCGCGTTCGCCTTTCGCGAACAGCAAATTCCGTGTTCGCGACATCACTAGTGCTCAACACTAATAATAATAGTGAGAAGATAACTTCACCAAGTCTATCTGCTTTGACCTACTACTACAGATATACCATGACCTGGATGAAATAGGACCTTCACATACTTTCTGCACTTTTCTTATTATTTTAAATTACAAGTAATTGCAAATACCCAGACAGTTTTATTAGAATTCTGATTAATTTTATGCACTAATTAAAAGTGTTAAATGACGATAAGAAAAGGTATAGCATAGGGGTTTGGTGGGACTAGGAGATGTGCTACAGCTAGACGTGGATGTTTGTTCTAGATTTCGCAGTGTTTGACCTGTAATACGCCTGAGAGTTTAGTCCTTTATTTCCCCTACAGAAAAAAACCTATTTAGCAAAGTACCTTGAACAATAATGACAAGATGAAGCATGTGTCGTTTAAGAGCAAGTAGAGGAACACAAAAAGCCTTGAAGTGGTTCCACGGGCCTTTTCTTCTTTTCCCTGATGTTTAATACTTCTCCTGTGCACCTAAGTGGAGTCTTCTTGATTGCTGATGTGTGAGAACCATCCCTGATCACGCTATAAAGCTGTATAGAGATACCTTAAGTTCTCCTTTGGAAAGTTTATGTAGCAATAAATAATTCACCAGCCAGTCACATTCAATATATATCTCAACTCATCAGTATTTTGATCGCATCATGAGGGCCTTGCAGATATTTTCTTGTCCTCTTGAATTTAATAGACTGAATTTACTTTTTTATTGTGTTTTTCTTACAAACCCAGAACAGGGAACATTTCTGATAAATAGTTTTTGATAAAGCCATGAAAAAAATTGACTGGTTGGACCTATTGTGAAGTGAAATATCAGTAGATCTAACAGTGGGAAAGTCATCACCCAAAGCCCAAACCTGTCTAGATTTGCTTTTTGATCACAACATGCAGTTTGCTTCATCCTTACTAATGGTCAGTGCTTATGAATAATAGCTTAAAGCAAAGTTGTCCAACTCCAGTCTACCAGGGACAGAGTTTTAGTACTGCCCCAACAAACAGCAGTAAATACAGTGAGGTGTGTTTTATAAAGAGTAAAGCTGGGCATAGACCTGTCGTTTTGCTGTTGATTTTTCGGCAGATTGACTGTGAGTGATGACAGCATGCGGCAGATTCCTGGTTGATCTTGCCAGGTGGGTGCACCCGAACTTCAGCCAGCCGGTCGATTGGTGGGAACGTGCACAGTAGTTGATCGGCCGAATAATCAGGAAGGAATCTGCCCATCTATGGCCACCTTAAGGCATATACCAATGCACAAATGAAATGTACTTTGTTTTATTTGATTTATGTAAAATTATAAATTTTCAATTAAACTGATAAAGCACAAAGAAGAGTAATAAAATATGGTTTATAGCAAAACCTCATCTATAGGTGACACTTAAGGACTTGAGTTGGTATTGGTATAATTAGTATAAATGTTGTTTGTTTATAGGACTGTTGAGCTTCAATCCTAATTATGAATATGTTCAAAAGAAAACTTACCAATGGAGAAGAATATACAACTTATTTCTAGCTGCTTAGTTGTCAAAACTATCATGCCTACTGTAATGTACCTGGGCACACAATGACTACCAAAACCATATATCCTGCTCACCGGCTTTATTAGATAATCCAGAAAACAAGCCAGGACAGTCCAATAAACTTAGGTGAAGATGGATAAGGCAGGAGACATGTTCAGGAACAATGCAAAGTCAGGTCAGGCAGAGTTTTGGCAATGTCAGAAATCAGGCTAGATAACTGTGGACAACAAAAACACTTGCAGAAGGACACTTAAACCCAATTCTGGAGAACACCTATGTACACTGCTATACAGAGGATTTAACGGGAAATGGTATGCATCAAATGGAAGGGCTTCCCAAGTCAACTAAATAGGAATGTACTGTGCACAGTGCATTCACAGGGATTCAGTTTGGCCAGAATGGATCCCTTTACCAGAGTGGGGAGACATGACTAGGCCATGTCAAGACTGCATTCAGTCCCTAGGATCACCAGCAGGGTAAGTACCTTACACCAGCGCAAGACCAGGAGTCACGTCACCAGAAATAAGCTCACCACTCACCTTTCAATTTCCAACAACTACAAAGTACAAAGGCCTCTATTATTGAATGCAAACTAGATAGTTAAAAAGGTCCTCATATTGCATGATTTTGGTACAATATGTGTAATGTAGATTATGATGTGTATGGCGACTTTAAGACATGACAGGGATAAAAGTTCTTGTCCTTATCCCGGGTACACGAAAAATTGTGCTATAGAAGTCATTGCTATGACAGCTATTGGGGAGCCATTGTTATACTTTAAGAGACACTGACCTTACAATGCTCAACAATATACTGTGAGCTGTACAGTTACTAAAAGTACAATAATATCCTAGAAAATTGTCCAAAGAATCATAGATTACACTTTTTTAGAATGTTAAACATTTTACAGTGGTTGGTTTTATACTATTTTATTGGATTCCATGCTGCTTCACTGTATCCATTCTATGAATAGCAGAGGTAACACTGTATCAGCATAAACCGCAGTACTCTCGCTGACTGACTTTAATGGTTAATGTTCCATAACCTGCGGACCTGTTGGGAGTAGTAGACATTACTGCAGCGGTGGCTAGCTCTCTCTGTTCTGCTTCTTCTTTTTCATTATGTTGAAGACTGAACTTTGTTTCAGACTAATAGTCCATGACAGAATGCAGAGGAAATGAGACTTTACTGAGATATAGGATATATAAAAATTGTGACAAATTGCACTGACAAGGTAGAGTGGAAGATATAGAAATGAAATCTTTGAGCCTGACCTGCCAATACTGATAGTGTTGTTTTATATTATGTATCAGAAAACTAATGGAATATTGAAAGAGTAATTACACGTTTTTATTGTTCGAGGCTTCATAATGGCTTGCTTTATTTCACTAGATTGTAAAGCAAAGTAATATTGCAAATTACATAAAAAAAACCTTGTTGACATAAAAAGAAATCCCTTCAATGTGTCAGTTCATATTATAGCATCTGTCAAGGCTAAATAAAAAAAACAATAGAACACCTCTGGAATACATGCTCTTTTCTCCATATTCTATTAATTAAAGTTATACCTGATCTGTTGTAGTTACAGAAAAAGAGCTATTGGTATGCCACTAATTTTGTATGCTTTGGCCTTCTTTGTCAACAATAGAGCTATAAATTGGTAAGGATTTGGTGTCCACCCTGCCTAGTTCTTTTCTATGGATTATGAGAAATACAGCCCCCCATCTTATCTTTGACCATCTTAACACCATATGGTTTTCTTTTGCAGAGGTAGACAGCACATGAAGTCTTTCTGTCCTTATCGAACATTTATAACAAACACTTTTAGAGTCTTAATGACGTGAACTGGATTCCAGGAGGACAAGGAATAGTTTACAGGCATAGTAAGCCTTTGTGTAATAGACAAGAATATGTAAATGTTTTTTATCTCCAGATAAAATTTTAAATATGGGCAGGGACGGTCCTAGGCTGATCGGTGCCCTGGGCTAGCTCCCCTTCTAGCGCAACCTTACCAGCACTTCTCTAGGCATCTGGGTATCTGTTAAGTTTTTGAGCCCAGATGCCACCCCCCCAGCATGATATCACCCTGGGCAACCATCCAAATTGCCTTTATCTAAAACCGCTACTGTATAAAGTAAAATATATGTATCATGCAGTAACTGCTGTCCTTCTTGATGCAAGGTGTGCTGTGGAATGCGTCACCTCCTGACTTAGTGATTTCAACTTCCAATGGGCTGCTTTCAACTTCCAATGGGCTGAATTCTTAAACTCTATTGTACTCAGCCTGCAGCTAGAGTTACCTCTTCTTTGGTTTGTTCCATCGCCTTTTTATCCACCAGTGAAAAGAGTGGCCCATGACACTCGTCAGGCCATCTGAGAGAATTTCAGGAGTAAATCATGATCACGCCCTCCAATGTGCTTTGAGGACTTATCAGTTAGGGATTACAATTTACCCTAGTGCCTAATGCCATATACCTATATACTTACCTTAATACCTAATGCTATTTTTTCCAAATAATTAAACTCTAAATATCCGTGTGGATATTGGAGAGCCTATGTGTGCTGCATTGGTGTTGCCAATAATGTTTTTCCATTGGATAGGAACATCCTGAAGTGGAACCCCAAAAAAGCCAAGAATGGAGACTTATAGAAGAAATGTCTCCTAGTAAAAAATAAGGCACATAAGTGTAAAATCCCGTTTACAATCAACGCGTTTCATCAACGCCACTTGATCAGGGTAATAATATTGATATGCAGTCTGTTGGATCAAATTTATATACATTTGCCTACTAATATATGGTTGCTATTTTAGAGTCTACAGTAGACAATTCTTGTAGACTAGTGTAATATTAAAAAAGTCCTAGTTAAAAATATTTCTATTAACATATATTGCGTTATATGACACCACCTGTATGAGTAATGTAAAAACATCAATAGATTTCTAATAATCTCAGGTGGCAAATCTAGTTAGGGTCATTATCTAGATCAGTTAGATGTCTATAATGGATGGACAAAATGTAAATAATTAAAACTGGTAAATACTTAAAAATAGTCCATATTGTTAAATTAAAGGATCAGGTGATCAAGTAGTCCATATTCTATGGAATAGTATTTTCATAAACTTCTATTGATTCCTAGAAATATAGATCACTGCTTAGAATTTCAGGACAATAAATATTACCCTATTGTTGAAAAAAATGATTCTATCTGAACGGAGACTTGAGGTCCTTAACTGATTGGTCAGTTTTATCAGACCAAAATCAGCGCTGTGTGCATGTGACATATTAGCAAACTAAGGGTTGATATTCAGAATTTCCAAGGTAGAAATGTTTATAAGGTGCATGTGCCTTTAACAACTTTGCCATATGAGTGGCAAGTCTTAATCACTACAAGCCTGGCATTGATGACATACACTGGTCTCCTCTGAAGACAAAGCATAATGACTTTTGTGGGCAAATTTGGAGAAGAGATCTCCAAAGGTATTTCACTGATGGTCAGAATAAAAACCTCCCCTCCTAGAGTAGATTTTTACAGTGTTTGCTTAAATAATTATTTAAAGGTTTCTTAAAACAACAACAAAACTTTGTATATATATATATTATGTATATATTTTCCCAAAATAGAGTTTTGACAAGTAAAACATATGTGATCTTGGTTTGGTTATAAATCTTGAATAAACCCTATTTCTGGATGTTTAATAGAGGTTGGAGCAAATTATTACTATAAGAAAAATTTCAGTGAACATGGTTACATGTTGGCTCTCAGTCTATGTGAAAGTTAGAGAATCAAGCTGGAATTTTGCAATGTGGAGTACTGCAGCATTCTGTTTCTAAAATGGTATTGGTTCCATAATAGGAAGAAATGTGCTTGCAAATTCCTGTAAATAAAGGGTACATCCTGATCACACATCATATCCCTTTAAAGCGGGCAACCAATGCACAAGCTAAGCTTGATAAATTCCACAGATTGGGAATCTGAAGGGGGACCTTCCAAAGGTGGGATGCCTTCACCGCCAGCCGTGAGTTCTGAAGTGGACATGCAAGCAGGTGCTGGAGACCATTACAACCAACATCTACTCTTGCCTAGTAAAGAGCGATATTTTGTTCATCATACAGGATCTTCACACATGTAAGTTTACCGAAACTGAGTCACCAATATTGCAAGTAGAAGATAAACTCCCTAATTTGCTCATCGCATTAGATCAGAATTTGCAATGTGTTTAAGGATAATAAGAGAAAAAAGTGGCAGGGCTATAAAATGTGGGTGTAGGGAGGTAGTTTAATTTTTGTTATAGTTATAGTGGAATGAAGTAAAGCGGGTGAATCAATGAATGTTGTGGATACAGCCCCAGATAAATCTTCTGACCTGGTGAAAATGCTGGTAAAAACTTATTTTTTGCATCTGAAAATTTTCTCAAAAATTAACATTACACTACACAATAGTGATGGCCGAACCTCGGCCATGTTCGTCCGCGGACGGGCGGAGCGGACTTTTAAAAAAGTCCGCCGTCCGCCCGTTCGCAGATAGATTCAAATTCCCCGCTGCTAGGCGGGGAATTAGAATCGGAAAACCCGGATGTGACGTCAGTGACGTCACATCCGGCACCTGGAACGCATAGTTCCTGGTGTGCTTACCGGATGTGACGTCACTGACATCACATCCGGGTGTTTGAGCCGGCTTTCCACTGAAAGACCGGGTTCTCTACCCGGTCTTCAGTGGAAACATTCTTCCTGCGGCGGGATCTCGCTGCGTATGATCCCGCCGGAGGAAGAATAGAGGGCTCCTTCACGCCGGCGGATAGGGCGGGTCGAACACCCGTACTGTCCGCCGGCAGGAAGGAGGGCGAACATGCTTGTTCGCGGCCGAACTGTCCGCCTTGCGGGCAGTTCGGCCATCACTACTACACAATTAACCTCCCTAGCACACTGCTGAGGTCCAGATGTGCATACCAAAAACACACTATAGACTTTAATGGTTTTTAATGTTGTAGACCTATAACTTCACAAAATACATCAGTACAAGGGTCTAGTAGACATCCTGAATATAATACTGCTTGAAACACACAATTATGTAAAAAAATTAATAAAAGGTATTATTTAAATGATAAAATCTCCAAAATACTTATTTTGTATGATAGATTTAAAAACCGTGTGTATTGATATTTGGTTTTGTTTATAATACAAAAATGTATAGAATTGGAAATATGTTTTGTGTTTTTTATTACTTTGAATTGTATTGGATACAGTTATCACTGTATCCAGTACCATTTCTTTTGACTCTCTCTCCCCTGAGAGAGGGTTAACTGCAAAGGGCACATCTACAAAGTGAACCACACTACTTAGAAAACAGTTTTCATGCAATTTACTTTTGAATTACTTGCCGCCTCCCCGTTGTGATCATCACTACATGGGGGGGGGGGGGAGTTGGTTGGTCTGCCGTCCTACTGGAGCAGTCTCCTTGTCACATCGGAGCCAATGGGACAGCGCAAAAATGTAAGTATGCGCTGCCGGGGCGCCGATCTCCGCCAGACGGCCCCATCTCGTCCAGTGCAGTACTGACAGGACAGCACTGGACGAGATGATGCCACCGGTAACGGCAGGGGGGTTAACATTACACAAGATCATCACACCATCAATTACAGAAACCACCTCTACTTGTATTCGGGTTGTTACATTTTTGCCTAGAATGTGGATGTTGTTTCTGTCAGGCAAGCAGGGCATCATCTTCTTGAGGTGAAAAGACAGGAGCAGTAATGCCTTCTCCTCTGAGGCTTTCATCTGCATGATCAGGATTCACACTTTAGGATACTAAGTTGGAAAAAAGAGACCATTTAAGAAAAACAATATGAAACTGAAAAAAAGCACTTGATACACCTAGAAAAATGAACACTAATTTTCATAAATACTGGGAGGAAAAAATACATTTACCACAATCCTACTTTGTACTATTCCTGTAAAAACATAAGCATAACTTAGAAAAACATATGATAAACAAAACACATTGCTTATAAAATATTAACATTGCAATAATTATTTGTGCATCTCTTTGCTGTTTGAGTAACTGTAATTTATCAAAAAAGTTGTGAAACTAAACCTTTATACTTTTTTTTTAGTACGTTGGGGTCCCTAATGAAACTGTCCCAAGGCAACTTCCACATTTTGCTGCTTCCTCATGTTTTTTGCTACAACGCAAATGTATACTACTACTTTTTTGAAGAGAATCACGTCCATTAACAAAATGATAATTTTATATAAAATTTAAGGGCCACTTAAGGTAACAAATAGTACTTGTATAGATCTCCGGGGATCAACATTTTCCTTCATATCTATAACTCCAATCTACACTGGAGTCATCCAGTACAACCCCAGTGTAGACAGGAGACATAATATGTCTTTCAGACTTTAGTTGAAATATTAGGTTTGAACAACCACAGAACCTAACTGAAGCAAGTCCAAAATTAGTTGGACTAATCAGTTGATATCAAACTGTGAAGATTAGGATTAGGATAGAATAGATAAGCCAACAGATCAGACAGGAGAGCAACAACAAGGGAGGTGAAACAAGCCAAGGTCAAACATGACTAATTTGCACTCTAAAGGTAGCCATAGACGCTTTGATTTGTCATTGATCGATTACCGATCTGGTCATTCCCGGAAATCGTGAAATTGGTGAATGATCATTTTGGAATCGATGGAACACCACCTTGAGAATCTGATTATTGTTTGATTTGGTGATGAGCCGAAGTGCGATTCCACAAAATCCATCGATCAGAAAGGCTGCTGCAGGGAGCTATGGGTCCACCAACGTACTTCGATCAACCAAAAAAAAAAACGACATGTCGGATAAATGACCTATCCGATTCCGATTTTGTTTGGTCGGTCGTGCAGGGTGGGCAGAACTCGTTTGATTGCAGATCGATCAGCGTGAACACACACGGTTATCAATCGGTCAAAAATCTAGTGGAAAAATGTACCAGTGTATTGGAGCCTTAAAGGGACTAGACAATTTCGGACACCATCTTATATAACAATATGAAGCAGGAGGAAATCAGCTGTGTGAGTATGTGACCATGGGATGGGACAGTGTGTGAGTGAAAAGGGTTGCTATTCAACTGAGGCCAACAGGAGTAGAGGACGGTACAGAAGGAGGAGCATAATTGTCATAGAAACTCTAATTAAATGATAGAACAGCTTTCACCCATCTCTATACCATGGGGGAAGGTTTCTGTAGCCCTAACATACTTCGTGAAAATATTTTTGAAATAATACACAACATAAAGACTTATGAAATAGAGATACCAAGAAGGGGTAAATAAATTATCACTATTTGAGTTTACATAAACTTTATTGACATTCTGTGCCCATATAATAGACTTGGAATTGATAATATAATTTATTTAACAGAATAGCTATAATTATTATTTTTTCTGTATGGCATAAATAATAAACCATGGCTAGTGGAACAAACAAACACTGTGAAAGTAAACTTTCATGTTCTACCTTCTGTAAATAGCTTATGGTGTGTACTGGGATGCAGTGTTATAGCCTATAAACAAACTAATTGACAAACCATGTTTGCAGCTTTCTAGGTTAAGTCCTATAACCTTCACCTTGAAGTTTCAAAGAAATCTGACTTATCATTAGGTCTTGAAGATATTAGAAGCAAGACAAAAAGGTTACTGTATATGCTGAAACAACGCTGACTACCATATGGAATAATTAGGTGTTTTTTTTTAATTTCCAAAGCTATTACTAAACAATGATTAATATTTAGCTTAAACAGGTTTATTGAAAAGTTTTCAGAAGAGATGTTCAAAGTTTCACAATGGTACCAACCATGAGTGTATTTTTGGCTTTGTTTTTCTAGATACTGTTCATTTTGTTTGACTTGGGGAGTGTGGGAGTAATATGCATTACTAACAGCTGTACTTAAGTCATTAAACTGGCCTAGCATCAGCTAAACCATTGCCTTAAAAAATTTTTATAAACTGTACAAAGGTGGCTTACACAGTCTAACTCACTTATTAGCATATTTTATTAATGAAACAAAAATGGTTCCTCTCAATGTAACCTCACAACCTTCTACATCTGTCTGGGTTAAACAAGTAGTGAGCAACTGAGTTGATATGGAGGGCCACAAGTGCAGCCCTCAGCATCACTAAAAGGCCGCACATAACATTTTCAGTCTATACTGACTTGTATAAGCAGTTTTTAATGGAAACAATGACAGCAGGCAAAGCTAGAAGACATTATTTTTCATTTTAAATAACAAAACTTGCTTTTAATTATACTTTAAGCATTAGGGAACACTGTAGTATGGTATATATGTGTTTTATATATATCATCAGGTTATGTGCCTCATTTCTATCATCAAAGCCTTTGAGGATATATATGGGGCTCATAACCTTGGATTAAAAGGTTATGTGCCCCCTATTCTGTTTCTCTGCTTCCTCCTATTCCTGCTGTAAGAAGATCCCGGTGGAAGGTGCATCAGTGAGGGATAGGCAGACAGGTGAGTTCCTTTGCCCTGTGCATTAAGTTGGGTTTCAAGGGAATTTTGAGGGCAAACACGGTCATGACTAGAACAATTAAATTCCAAGAGTTGAATATGTGCTATAACAACATAAGTTCATACAATGGCTCTTTACAATTGTGCTCTGGACCATAACTTCATTGGTCATGCTCTTTTACTCTACATGTTTAGGACAGACAGTTGCTTCATCAGGAAGTAGCATTACAAATGTCAGTGTGACGTGGAGCATAGAGTATTCAGGATTAACCACTGCTGACCAGGCAAAGCCCTGTGTATTTAGATCCCCTTGGCTCTATAATGTTTCTGCTTTGGTCCACAATATAGCCTGGAAGAAGATCGGGTAGGGTCAGACCAGTCAGGGAATATCCTACCCGATCTACCTGAACAGATTAACTCATACAAAAATATTATGTTAACTTTGATCAGTAGCCCTCCCAAACCCCTGCAAATGTTATTTGCTTATTTAGGGTTAAGGGGCATGTAAAACCAGTTGTAGTTACTTGATCTGGCACCTCTGAGGGCTTGTTTCCACTGTGTCTTTTTCCCCACATTAATAACCTGCCAACAGCAGGTAAAAAAAATACATCAGATTTATTTGATGGGATCCACACCACTTTGCTTCAAACAAGGGACAAACAAGTTGTTACAGTGGCAAAACAGCTATTGAAGATTAACAGTCACATATGCTTTTCGGGCCCATTTCCATAAGTTTTTCTATTTAAATGAATAGGGCACATTACCAGCAATGTGGTGATAATTCTCCCTAAAACATGGACAATCTGCCCACAAACTGCAGGCAAAGAGGTTGGGTGGCATGAATGTCATGTGAAAACATAACCTTACTCTCCATGATCCCCCATTACCATTACACTGCAGGGAAAAGAAAGGGTTGAGGTGAGTATATGTTTTTTTCCAACCCCCCTAGACTTAGGAAAGCAAATCTTTTCACTTCAAGGGTTAATGGAAAATTTGACATTTTCATCACACTCAATAAAACAATTTCCATGGGAAAAACAAATTAACTGTCCATTCCAATTTTTAAAGACTGCAAGGTATATACCCTGCTTCCCCGATGATAAGGCACTGTTTTTTATTTTTTAAATGCTAAAATATGCCCTAGGTCTTATTTTTAGGGGGATGTCTTATTCTGATCACTCTATGCTATTCATTGCCCCCTTTGATTACTCTGTGCCATTCATTGTCCCCTTCTGATCACTCTGTGCCATCATTGTTGCCTTTGATCACCCTGTGCCATTCATTGGCCCCTTTGATCACTCTGTGCCATTCATTGGCCCCTTTGATCACTCTGTGCCAATCATTGTCCCCTTCCCCTTCAATGACTGACTTTTTTAGAGTTCTACCGATACGGCCAGGTAACAGCCTCCGTCCTCTTGTCCTTCCAGCACTGCAGCAAGCGCTGACGGAGTCACAAAGAAGCACACACACAGTTACCCATTGTACCACCCGAATGGGAGATTCAGGCAGGGGCAGGTATCGGTGGGTGTCTTATTTGGGGGGGTGTTGGCCTATTTTAACGTTTTGGGCAAAAATTGGGGGGTGACTTATTTGATGGCGATGGCTTATTATAGGGGAAACAGGGTATATATATATATTTTTTATTTTTTATTTCTTGCCCCTTGTTCTTCGTAACGTGTTCAACCGAAAAAAGCACACAACAAAGAAACAAAAAGTATTCTTTCCTCTAGCTCCACGCTCAAAGTTTAATCTTATATGAAAGGTCACCAGGACTGACCTTTTTCCCAAATAGACAACGATCCGTCAAGATCAACAGTTGCCAGGATGTTAACGAGCTCCTAATTAGGAATTAACAATCCATATTAATTTTGTAGAATGATTTTTAAATAAGAAGAAACAAAAAACCTTTAAAACGAAACGTATTTTGTATGCTGGCAGCATTCAGGAATATTTCAACATATGACCTTGACTATGTTAATTATGGCAGAACCCCCCCCCAACCCTCATCTAAATCTTTAGTGTAATGCCAAGCTTTTTATATTTTACACAGGCATTCTTTAATGATCCACTTTGCTTGTTTATAATCCTCAAAGAAGGGGATAATGTTGTTGTTTTTTTCGTTTCTTGTGCTCTATGGACCTCATTAGAAAGCCTAGGAAAAAAAAGGGCGATATATTAATTTGTTGTCTATGTTAGTCCCGATCAACACTTTGAAAGATCAATGAGAGAAAAAAAAAGCCAAACTGCTTCATCGAAGGCCATGGCTATGAATTTTAAATGAAGCGCAGATAACAGCAGTTTATTTACCTGGCACCAGTCCAGCTGTGAAACGTTGCATACTTCTATTAGTAGAACCCTATTGATTAGTAAAATAAGATTTCCTTAATAAGTGGACTCCCTGTTCAGTGGCGACGTGTTAGCTTTTCTAAAAGAAATGTGATCACGTGACTTTGCTTAATAGAGTTAATCTTGGCGGAACATTCATTTTTGATTGGGCCTTTATGAATCATTATATCGTGCTGGTTTGAAGCGCATGAAGCAAAAACAACATTAATGCTTAGCTCATTAGTGTGTCATTGGCTATTTTTAATTAATAAAGGTGCTCGTTAGTAATCATATTGGTTAAAAGTGTACACACTTGAAAACATAAATAAAATATACAGAGAAATATGGAAAATTCTTCTTACTTGACAATATTTGATCGTCTTGGTATTTCAAATAGAAATGGTTGAAAATTTTGAATAGTTTATTTGGCAGTTAATTTCAAAGCTCCTTAGTTAAAAAGCCCCATCACTAAAATTGCTGGAAATGTTTAGAGGGGTTTAGAAACATTCCAAAAAAAGTTTGGTTGTAGCACATGTATTTTACGCATAAGTTAGCTCAGAACATGGCTCAAAACATTTTAATTTGACTTTGAACATAATTTATGCAAAAAGATAATGTGCTAGAACAATATTTTCTTCAATCTTCAATTTTGGTGATAAAACCATGTTTAGAGACTTTGCAATAAACAAACATTTTGAAGCATTTGCAATTTCCAGCCAGTAGTCACCATTTCACATGATTACAAACCAAATATTTGTCTCAGCCTTTGTAATAAAATAAAACAATTTGCTCAATCTGTGACCCCCCCTTTCTTTATCTTGAGTTCTAATAAACAAAATGGGGATCATGTAAGCATTGTACTGACCATAAGAGATGGTAGAATTTTTTTGCAAAAAATACATTTCTAAAATCTGAGTTTCGTCTTTAATTTTGAACTTAATTTATGCAAAAACCCCATCTGCTAGAGCAAAACTTTTTTTTCAAATGTTCCCCCAACCCTTCTCTACATCTCCAGCAAGTTTGGTGATGATATCATGTTCAGGGGTTTTGCAATTAGCTCACAAAATTAGCAAGTCGGCAAAAATCGCGCAATATATCGCGCAATATATCGCGCAATATATGTTTAACATGGCGCAAATTTTTATGCGATTTTTTTAAGTGACGATTTTCGCAATATTCGCATCACCCCAATATTCATTTCAAAAACTGTTGATGTTGTTGCTAAGCTCTTGTTGTAGCCTTCCCATTTGTTCACTTGCATTGAGAGGCATGTGTAATGGATAGAAAATACCGAATATCCGGAATTGCGAATATTCTGCAATATATTCACCATCTTCGCGAATTTCTGAATTGCCGATATTTGCGATTAATATTCGGAATCCGAATCCGATCATCACTACTCATTAGAGATGAGGTAATACGCCAGGGGTATCTGAATGTGTTTTCTGAATGAGTTTTATGGATTTTGTTGTGAAATAAATAATCATCTTTGGGATCCAATTAGGTGTGCATAGTTTACCTGTGGATGAGCCTTTTTTTTTCATTTACTAAAAAGAATGATCCTGCAAGACTATAGGCCTTTGATATAAACAAACATCATATGCTTACGAACTGTAAAGGAGCAGCAGAATTCTATGGAATTGTTTTTGTGGTGGAAAGTTCACAAAGTGCCAATTCCACTGAAGTGTTTCCAATTGAATTCTTACGTGTTGAATTTACACAGGTGCCTTTTCCATTGAAGTCAGGGGGAAGGGGGATTCATGTAGTGATGTCTTATGGAGCTAAGGTATTAACAAACAGCTTGGCTAGTCATTCTGTACTTAGCTCGGCCTCCTGGGACTCTGGTGGGAGTTCCCGGGAGATAGGGTAGCTGTTAGAGGCTGCCTGGCTTTCCAAGTTGTATGTGGCTTTAAGTGGGAAAGTGAAACCTGCACTCGAAACCGCACACAGTAGAGGATTTGTCTCTAGTGTATATGTCAGCCATGGGCAGCCTATGACAGCCTCCACACACGCATTCACCCCAGCTGAATCCTGGGGTGTGTCTTATCTTGCCATGCATTCACCACAACCACACCACAAACTGTGGTAACTAATGCAACGTATTATGGTGTGATTCAATACGAATGCATCAACAAAGTGATTCTAACCACAGGTCTGCAGGATGAAAATATTGGTGGACAGTAGTTGACCGTTGCTAGACAACATGGTTGTGTTGGGATCATTTGTAAATTAGTTCAAGCATCTCAATCCAAAGTAATGGCCTGCAGGGTAGATCTTACGAGATATAGGCCAGAAAACGAGGTGTCTATGGCCGGCATAAGTCATTCATCGCTGTAGGGTTTTACTGAAATGTCTTTCAAAACTTACAATACACAATAAACTGCAGGGTCCCCCCATATTTGTGATATTGGGGGCTACTTTTATTATGACACTGCTACGTCCAATTTGTAGAATGAACAAAACACTATGGAACTTTCACAATGGAGCTTTCATAACGCCTTATCGAGTCAAAGTAGTCTGTACAGATTAAATGTGATTCTGTACCAACCAAAAATTACTTATCTATCAGCTTTACCTAGCCTATTATGACCTCATTTTGAAATAATTTCCTAAAATTGATATACAGAGTGGGCCATTTATTTGGATACACCTTAATAAAATGGGAATGGTTGGTGATATTAACTTCCTGTTTGTGGCACAGGCACAAAGCACACCATTGTTTTTCTTATAAAACTCCCAATAAGTTTGATGTGTCACATGACCCTCTTCCTATTGAAAAAACAAAAGTTTGATTCAAAATGGCCGACTTGAAAATAGCCGCTATGGTCACCACCCATCTTGAAAAGTTTCCCCCCTCGCATATACTAATGTGCTACAAACAGGAAGTTAATATCACCAACCATTCCAATTTTATTAAGGTGTATCCATATAAATGGCCGATCCTGTACAACAATGCAGCAGTCAACCACAGCACTAATGTTATACATTACATTTGAAAGGAAAAAACAATATCCAAAATCTCAACTTCTCTGGTTTTATTAACATTTTGTCTTAAATGAAAAGACAAGAGCAAAGAAATAGTGACATTAGGGAATCTGTAACATAGATTTCAAGATGAAGGTCATCAGGATTAAATTTATCTTTGTAGACCATCAAAATAATTCTCAAAGGTTTGACCACCCTTATCAGAGTTCATCAAATATTGCAGATTATACATTATATTCAGGTCAATGCTCTGAAATCTTTGATTCCATGTGTGCCTTTGGCAAGCACAGGAAGTGCTATTTGCTTTTCCTATAGCTATGCTTTGTTGACATTTATAATTAAGTGATCCCATTATGGACCCTGAAAGGAATTAACAAGACTCCATCAAGATGGCTTTAAAGATTGCTGCCTATAATAGTTGCATGGGTGCTTTTCTTGGCAGCAGAGTAAGAGTCTTTAAGCAGGTTCCAAATTGCCTTTGTTCTGCAATACATTATGATTTCTATTTTCTTCTACTGCACAATAAATTGCACTAATCAGGACATCTACACCTACTAATGTCCCCTAACATCACCCTTTGGCCGTAACTGACTCCATCACATCATGTCTCTCGAGCTGCAGAGAGGTTTCATTTCTTCTAGCTGTCCTAATTTGGGTGTCTTTGAAATTCCATTTCAAGAACAGGACACTAAGTTACAATTGCTTTACTACCTTACTAAAGTGATGTAAACTTTTTAACATTTGATGCCTTCAATGTATTTACACCTACTCAACAGCAGCACCATCTCAAATATTAAAACACAATATAAGTAGACAATGGGTATCAAACATGTTCAATTATCAATTTTAGAATTTTTGTATTTGATTTTACATTCCGATAATGGATAGTGAGTGTTAAATATCATTGTTGTAATCCCATTGTGCTTATTACTTAAGCTTTTATTGTATCCAGAAGAGAGAAAATTTTGTTTCTTAATGGTTAAGAACAACATTTTCCAGAAGAAGTCATGATTAGTCATGACATGTTAGCTTTTCTTCTCCCGTCAAACAGAACGGGTGTTCAACCCTCCCTGTTCACCTGCGGGAAGAAGGTTACTTCTTTAGTCCGGATCAGGACCTGAATGAAGTTCGGCCATCACTAGTCATGATGAACCCTTTAATTCAAAGTTGTGATTTCCTAATAAAAAAAATCTAAGCATTCCAGCAAAATAACCAACATGAAAATTCACCTTAAAATATAAAAATATATTGTCTAATTTTCCTACTGATTGAAAGCTGTGTTTGTTTTGGAAAAAAATATCAGATAGAAATGTTATGGAATAAAAAAAGTTGACAGTGAATACACATTACTGAGAATCCAAAGGTTGGGTCCGGGAGGGGAGATTTGTCTCCCTTTATTAGGGTGTGTGGTCCCAGATAACGTTGTTCTTACAGAATCCTAGACTTTGAAATGGTTGGTGGCTGGGTCTTCCAATTCCACTGGGGTCCACACCTGGGTTTGTTGGCCTTTAGTCAAAGATGGAACACTGGCTGAAAAGGCTCAGGGTTGCAGAGGGAGGGGGTGCACCATAGGAACTTTAGCCAAATGGCTAACGTGTGAGTTCAGCTCTTTGCCTTGGATAGTCTTACATGGAAAGCCCAGGAGGGCTTGGGGAGTATACGTTGGGGGGCTTATATTCGTTGGTGAGCTAAAAGAGTTAAAGCAGTGGATGTTTGTTTGAAATGTTGAATGCAAGCTGATGCAAGAATTTCTTTGGTGGAAAAAAATACAGACTTTTTGTTTATTGAAAATGTCTGTGCTGGTTATCCCTACACCATAAACTTTACAACATATTTAGGGCTTTAAAGCAAAAACTGGTCTAGTATTACTTATGTGAACTTGGAAGTGCATGCCCTAGCTGTCACACATTTCTTTTCTTGGTCACCAAGAACTTTTATTTCACAATGATCACAAACACCGATTATCAAGAAGCAGAAACCTTATTTTAAGCCCATCCTTAAAAACAACAATAGTCCACCAGCAACAATAACAACAGTTATTATAATTACAGAATAGTATCAGCAGCATTTCAGATGAATACTATTTTAGAAATTTCCACAGCCTGTGTTGATTTGGTGAGCCATGTGATCTGCTGGTGTTGGTCCGCTGTGCTTCACTAAGTCCAGAGTCAACACAGCCGTCTACCAAGAGATTTTGTAGCACTTCATGCTTCCTTCCGCAGATGAGCTTTATGGAGATGCTGACTTCATTTCCCAATAAAACTTGGCACCTGCCCACACTACCAAAAGTACCAAAGCCTGGTCATTGACCATGGTGTTACTGTGCTTGATTGGTCAGCAAACTTGTCTGACCTGAACCCCATAGAGAATCTCTGGAGCATTGCCAAGAGAAAGATGAGAGACCACCTTGATGCAGACCAAATAATGTAGAAGAACTGAAGGCCGCTATTGAAGCATCCTGGTCTTCCATAACACCTCAGCAGTGCAACATGCTGATAGCATCCATGCCACGCCACTTTGAAGTGGTTATTGATGCCAAACCAAGTACTGAGTAGAGATGGTCGAATTTTTCTTAAAAAATTTGACCAGTTCAATAATTTTGAGTAGAGATGGTCGAATTTTTCGACTTGCTAACTTTGTGAGCTGATTGCAAAGCCCCTGAACATGGTATCATCACCAAAATTGCTGGAGATGTAGAGAAGGGTTGGGGGAACATTTGAAAGAAAACAGTATGGCTCTAGCACATGTGGTTTTTGCATAAATTAAGTTCAAATTCCGATTTTCGAAATTTTTACTTGACTTTGAACTTAATTTGTGAAAAGACTATTTGTGTTAGAGACATACTTTCTTTTTTGGAGTATACCCCCTACCCTTCTCTACATCTCCAGAAAGTTTGGTGATGATACCATGTTCAGGGGCTTTGCAATTAAGTCGAAACCGTCGAAATGGTCGAATTTTTGAAAAAAAATTCGACCATCTCTAATTTTGAGTTAATTGCAAAGCCCATGAGCATGGTATCATCACCAAACTTTCTAGAGATGTAGAGAAGGGTTGGGGTATACTACAAAAAAATGTATACAAAAAACGACATTTGCTAGAGCAACTTTTTGTTTCCAATGTTTCCACAGCCATTCTCTACATCTCCCGCTATTTTGGTGATGATACCATGTTCAGGGGCGCTGCAATCAGCTTACAAAGTCAGCAAGTCCAAAAATTTGACCATCTCTAGTACTGAGTATATTTGCATGATTATATTTTTCAAAAGTCCGACATTTTCCAAATGAAAATCTTTGTTTTATTGATTTCATGTAATATTCTATTTTTCTGAGATTTGGATTCTGGGGTTTTGAAAAGCTGTAAGCCATAATCATCAAAATTATAAGAAATAAAGACTTGAAATATCTCGCTTTGCATGCAATGAGTCTATTACATATATTAGTTTCAAATTTAATTTAAATTACTGAAATACAGGAACTTTTGGACAATAATCTAATTTTTCAAAATGTACCTGTATGTAGAAGCATCTTATACCAACATCACCAGCTGCGGCAGCTGCAAGTAATCAGCCATATCAGACACATGTATAATAATAGCGCAATGACACATAATGGCAATAATGAAAACCCAACAGATATCACAATGAAAGCCAGAGAAACATTCATTTTCATTTTATTCTTATACAATGTACAAGGTGGTATGAATAAATTCACAAATGTTAATGCCCCTTTACTCAAGAGCTGCATTGGGAGCTTTATAGAATGGGTTTCCATGGCTGATGCATTAGTGACTTTTTCCTACATTTTCAGGTCTTATTGGAAAAGCATGTCAAAAGCACATCCAAAAAACATGGAACGCATTTCTTCAGCATTCAGCGGTGGAGGGGAACCCAGTTTGTCTGCTGTTTGGGTTCATCCCAACCGCTAAAGGAGTGGGGATCGAGAGAACCCTATATACCCCTGTGAAGCTGCAGCATTTTTGGTTTTGTGGAACCGCACTTTCAGTGTCAATGCTAACGCTGTTTTTAACGGTGCGGAACGGGCCGCACGCTAGGGAGGTTGATGCTTATTCATTGGCTGCGTTAACGCGGTAAAGCACATGTCAGTTCCCCTTGTTGACATTGGCCCACAGCACTTACATTGCATTGCAATGTTAAAGTGTTAAATGTGTCAAACACTTGGATTTTAATGCAATGGAGACTAGCTCTAAGGGCATGTTTCCACAGTGTTGTGTGATCCGTCAGGACCATTAAGTACAGTTCTTGGCAGGGGGGTTCCGACAGATCACATACACATTACCTGCTTTGAGAATGCTCTGTTCTCACAGCGCTAAGCTGATCCGCCAATGCAGGGGTTAACGTAGTGCAGTACATTAACCCCGCATGCTCTGTTCAGACATCCTCCATGTCTGAACAGAGCATGCGCTGGGCAGGTACAGTGTATGTGATCCGTTGGGAGCCCCGCCAAGCACTGCGCTGAACGTAGGGGTCCCGACAGATCACAAAACACTGTGGAGACATAGCCTTAGGCTTATATCAGCAATTGTAAAGCCAAGTGTCTGGCTTTGCAAAGCCAAGTAATGGAGTGGTGTAAAGCACACCACAGGGATAGACCCTTTCATGATTGACTGTATTTTGCCAGCTTTAGAGGTCATTATCTAATGAATGCTGGTAAATACCACTGGTGCTTTGAAATCAGAAGGAAATTTCATTCCTGGTGGAAACAAGTGGTTCAAAATGTCTTCTTGGTTTTACTTTGTCTTCCTCTGAAACCACAGATCAATGACTCTTAGAGCAAACATTAGAGAACTCAACAATCATTTAGTACTTGAATCTCCATTTCAGGGCCAACTTATTATACAAGATTAAAGGCCCCCATACACCTTTAGATTTCTTTGTCAGATTTCCTTTAGATCTCCTTTTGTTTTACCAAAAAAATTTAATATGAGGGACTTTCTAAACAATCAAGTCTACCTGTGTTCAATAGCAGAGGACCCTATACTACATAGTTGTTGGTAGATCTAAAGGATACCTGACAGAGAGATCTAAAGGTGTATGGCCAGCTTAAAGGAGGACGAAGGTATTTGTATTGTTGCCACCATTGGCTGCCACTGAAGGCTAGACCCAGCATAAAATGTATTTGAAACCAATCAAGTCCAATATACTAAAATTTAAGTCCACTATATATGGGAGAGAGGGAGAGGAAAGAACAGCTTCCTGCTTCCACTTCTCCCACTCCCAGCCAAGCCTTATGCTTGACCCACTGGCTGTTGCGGATGGTTGGAAATTTTGATCCATAAGAAGGAGACACACCTACGGGGAAAATATTGCATCTTATAGAGTTAACATTTTGTTACAGCCAGGAAACTCATACTTTTTACCCTTCTCTTGCTTTATAACGTGAAGAATCTTCTAGTTGCTTAGAAAAAAATTCCTTTCCACTCCATTTTTAGAGCATTATTCCGTAGCTCCAAGTGAAACATATTCATTAATTGCTTTTGTGTTGTAAAGAGCCGCAGAGTGGAACTTAGCAAATGAAAGCCAATTACTCTTTCTGTTTTTGTATATATATAATGCATTATTCTGTTGGGTGATATTCCAGCTCTTGTATTGTATATGACTTTTTTTTTCTTTAAAGAAGTGTCTGGTTTTAATCCCCTTTCATTTTCGGTTGTGTGTTTTTTCATTAGTATACCATTTACATATAAGTCTCATTGGGATCTAAGCTCATGGAGGAAAAAAAGCCCTTTATATGCATAAATAAAAAATGTGCATTTTATTTCTCGATGTACCGCTAGGGGCTTGACTCTTATTTATTGTGTGGCGAGAATATTGAATCTGAAAAAGCAATTTAAACAGAACTGACATGTAAATCAAAATTTATTTACAAGGGATATGCTGAAATATTACTCAGAAGAATATATTTTAATAAACCAGAAATCAATATTTTATTAATTTTATTAATATTTTATTAATGGTACTAATGCCCTTTGTTTTAATTTTGGGTTGTAATTTATCCATTACTTCGAGATGCTATTTACGCATATGTATCCTCAGTGTGTGAGGAAAGTCCCTCTGTGAAAAAGATGCAAAGAGCTAGAATTTTAATGGTAAAGTGTCTCATGCCAAGCAACCTCTTCCCAATGCTCCTCACAAGTTTTATATATATATATATATATATATATATATATATATATATATATATATATATATATATATATATATATATATACATATATTTACTGAATGGTGCTTGTGTGATGCAATATACATAAACACTCACTTTCACCATGGATCAAGGCCAAGTGTGGAAGAAGAGGACCACCATAAGCTCAGAAAAAAAGCCATTTAGAGAAAGGCATAAGGAAAAGGGATGCAATGGTAAATTAAGAACTCACGGAGAAACAGGGGATCAGTTTGATTTCAATTGAATGGCTGCTACTCATGTGTCATTTGTGCCTTATATGCAGGCTTAGAAAGTGTGAGCCATTCAGATAAGTATTAGCTTTTTTTAAAAGCATGCCATGGGCGATTTTCTACTCTCCCTCCCTCCCCCTTCACATGTGCTGGAAAAAGCCTGTACTGCCTCCATAACATCAATGGCACCAACCATCTTCCGCATCATTGATGACTCCAAAGAGGCGGACCTGGAAGAGATCTCTGACACTCATAATCGCCGTGGGCTTACCTAAGCTGGAGAAGGACCGGCATCTTTGTCCCAGCTATAGTCCCATCTCGCTACTAAATGCAGACTTAAAAATCTTTACTAAAATTCTCAACAATAGACCCCTCTCCCTGCTCCCATCCTTGATGCATAAGTCCCAGGTCAGTTTTATACCAGGCAGGGAAGCAAAAGAAAACACTGTACTGTATCAATTCTATGTTATGGGCGAGGAAACACTGACTGGTGATAATGCTCCTCTCTACCGAGGCCGAGAAGGATATCAACAGGATAGCACAAGATTACGTGTATGTGGTTTTGCAGCATATTCATTTACCACTCAGGATGCTGACATGGATTGGTGCAATATACTCCTTTCCCTACGCCAGAGTTAATGTGAATAATTGACTGTGGGATGCCTTCCCGATTTCTAATGGTACTAATGCCCTTTGTCCCCTACTATGTTTGTCCTTTCACTTGAGCTACTCCTTCACATATTTCACCACAGCGGCTGAGACTCCCAAGGTGGGAGGTTAAAGTGGCTGCTTTTGGCTGCAGATGATCTCCTGTTTTTTTTTTTCACCCCTTCAACTTTCGGATCAACCCATCCAAATCAGTGGCCCAGAATTTTATACTTACAGCAGACTATCCCCATCTCTCTTCCACAACCGTTTTTCAAACTATACGGTGAAAACATATCCCCTGTGTTTAAGAAGAATGGGGACATTGCTTTACCCGACCTTAAGCATTATCACCACGTGATTACATGGAAATCATGGTCTAACATCTGTCTGTCAGCTCACAAGAGCTCACTGAGCTGCAGACAACATGAGACTAATTACAAAATGTCAAATTATTGGTACAGAACCATGGCTCTATTAGACAAGTTTGACCTAAGGATTCCCTCACAATGTTGGCGCTGCGGCCTGTAAACAGACACATTACTACTCATTTTCTAGCAGTGCTACCTGAGAGTTACAAGATTACAGGTGTAGACATCCCCCTGCACTCCGCCATTCTGGTAATCCACGCCCACAGAAAAATGAATCCCTTTTCAAACATTTAATCAACAATGATAGAGAGGTTGTGTCACGACATTGGAAGGTTCAAGTGACTCCCTCTATAATGGAATGAATACAAGTCAAATACATCTGCGAAATGGAGAAACTCTTGCATTCTAAATTTCATATGTTTAAACAATACAATAAGATGTGGAACCCCTGGAACATTTTCAATTTCTCTGCCTCCTTTGCCCAAATGGTGCAAAATCGATATCTAAAGCCCCCATACACGTATAGATTGTGACCCGATGTTTTGGCCGATCAACCGTGCGTGATCAGGCCATCATGCATGGTCAATCGGACAAAACATCAGGACACAATCGACCCGGGCACCAGCGTTGTCCGGCTGGTCTAGAAAACAGGTTTCCAACATGTTGGTAAACATTGTTCAATTGCCTATACATTGAATAGAGAACTGCGTCAGGCTCCCGATATCGGGGAAGCCGGGCAGTAGAGTGATGACGTCATCACGCTACTGCCGAGCTCTCTCTGCCGGCTCAAAACCCGAGCCATGTATCCCAGCCTTGAGAATAAAGATAGGCACCCAATTTTTTGACCGACCGATAGCCACCGGCCATAAAATCTAAGCGTGTAGGGGGGGCTTAAGGCTCTATCTGAGACACGCACTTTCATTTATACACATGAGATGACATCGCTCAAATCCTGACTAGCTATCTTTGGCCTTCAGTAAACCTTGTCTCTCAGTATTCTAGGAACCAAAGTCCCTGACTTATACAGATGGTATAGTGTGTTCCCTATTCCCTCCTTCCCTTTTCTTTTTTTTTCTTTTTCCCCAGCCCTGTCCCCCTGGTTCACTGTCATATGCACTTTGGAAGGATTAAGAACTTACCCCCAGTTTTTACCCCCTTGCTCGTTTGTTGTTTGTCAAGACAAATACAATGTTGAAAAAATGTACAGTTACTTCAACAACATGTGATGCTTGTTTATACCATCATAGATAGATAACAACATAGATATGCATGTTTTACTGTCTTGTGACATCTTTCACAATCTTGAAAACTGTACTTCACTTCGTGTGTTTCTTTTTTACAGGTTATATAACAGGTGAAATGGATTACACAGGAAGGCCCTCTGATCTCCATAGGATTGCAGAAGGAGGACATGAGAACCCAATATGGATGGGAGACCACCTTAGAGCTTAGGTGATCCCAAGGGTTATGTTTGTGCTATCTGCCTGGTGAGGATGGAAAGAAATGCAGGAGTTGGTATGTACCTGCAATCCCAAGCCACGCCGGGAGCCAAGCCATGCAGGACTTATCCATGGCTACATTGGCCAGAAGTTTCAGTTATAATTATCATGGAAGATTAAAATTTTAGTTTTTATTTTGCATAGTGTATACTATACATGGTGTCACAATTCATCCAGATGCTAAATATTTCTGTTGATTTTACTTAAAGTGCAGAACGATCGCTGTTGATTGCAAGGATAACGACACTGCACTGCCTGTTTTGTAAAAGCGGTGGAATGATTATATAATGTGTCATTTTAATTAGGAATAACTGTATGTTACTCTTTCAACACTTATCCCTAAAAGCTTGATAAGAAGTTTTTACTGCGAAAGCTAAATGAGCGAGTGCAATCACAAAGCAGACACAACTTCTTTACTATGAATTCTGAATCTACAGTGCTAAATATGGTTCATGCTTTGTTAATTAAAGCATTGTTATCCATATTTTTCTGCCCGTGCACCACATGCAACTAATCTTTAAACAAGCTAAATCAATATATCGCTGCTGGAAAAAGATGCAGGTCAAACCGTTTTTTTCCAATTAAATAGGATTCTGTAAGTTATATGGATATTAGGATTTGCAGAGGTTTTCAGTTATTATATAAAGCTGTTGAGATAAGAGTAGATTGGCATAAGAATCTGCACTCAATTTGTTCAATTAATAAGCCGCATAAGCCCAATTAGGCCGATTGACCTGTCATGGGGACAGGAGCACCTGGTCGCTATAAGTGCAGACTAAAGCAGGGTACAGACGCTAAGATCTGGACCAAATCGATGGTCATTTTGAGCTCATGGCCATCTGTTTGGCCCATATAATATGCCCCCATCGCTGTTTTCAAGCGGGACAAATCAATCCCGCTCAAAAACAGCCTTATCGGACATGACCGTAAATACGGTCGATGTCCGATGCTTTGCCTAAAGACTGTTGGTCTGACAGCCGCTGCAGGATACATCGGACGGCTCAAATATCGAGCCGTCTGTACCCTGCTTAACTCTGAGCATTTATGAATGGGTAGATCAGTCCAATAATGACAAAGTGCTCTATTTATTATTACATAGATTATTAGAAAAGCAATAGAATTGCCTGTTTGTGAGTATCAGGCTATTTCAGTCTCTTGTACATCAGAGCTCATAGTGCAAGAGGAATAAGCAGCACCATACCTGTCAACTGTCCCGTTTTTTATATTTTTATTTATATTTAGGGGACAAAAGCTAGGCACACACGGGTAAATTCCTGTGCAATCGACCCCCGATCAATCACAGCATGGTGACGTCACTACGCTGTGATTGATCAGGGATCAATTGAATGGAAATCAATGTGCACCACATGAGCACATGGATTCCAGTTCAATGGGGACCTCTGCGTTCCGTTCTCCCCAGCTTGTAGCCCGTGTGAATCACAACATGCAACAAGCTGGAAAGAAATCCAGCCTGCCTCTCACACAGCAGCAGCTTCAGTGTAAGGAGTGCAGGCTCAACCCCCTTCACACTGACGGCTGAGCAGGAGACAGCTCCTCCAATACTTTGCATGAAGATTCATGTCTCCATGCAAAGTAATGGAGATTGAAGGGGGTTTTCCAACATGTTGGAACCCCATTTAATCGAGTTTCTTCGAGCGGGCTCTATTGAAGGCATACACAGGGGACGGCATCATGGCAGATGCCCGTCTATCAATTACGCGACCCTCTAGTGAGAGAGAAGAAAGTGTGGAGGAGGTCTATGACTCTCTAGCACCACCCACATGCATCCCCAGGAGCTGTCCGTCAGTGAATGAAGATGGTCTAGGGTGGCCGGGATTGTTCTGCGCAATCTGTAAGTCTCACCAGAACCAGGGCACCAATCTCCCTAGGACCTGGCAGAAGATGTATTCAGAAAGTTAGGGAGATATTTCCAGGAAGCACATTTCTGTATAGAAAAGACAAAATGTCTCCGGTCACCCACCCCACACAGACCAAATAAATATTGAGAAAAAACTTAAGCTTGTAACAGAGTATATCTCTCTCTTTCTCTCTCTCTGGTAACCTGAAGTTCCCAATGAGTCCTCTATCTGCCCTCTCATCACTGTAGGATACAGTAATGACATCAGCTAGTGGAGGACAACCTACAAGAGCAGAGGGAACCCATGAGGATCAATGTGTTGAAAGCCTCCAAGTGTTAGATCACTTCTTTACATGTATTTGTTTTCCTGAAATACTTTTTTTTCATGGCAGGACCTACTTAATGCAATCAGGTGCTCACTAATAGCTTCAGGTCCATCATCCAAGCACATCATTTTTAGACATTTAAAGAAAAGGCTTAGCTATCATATACATTACCTAATTTGTTAAATTTGCTAAGCAGGCGTTTCAGCGTTTGACTAGAAAGTTTCTGGCAAGCAACCAGTTTCCTGCCAACATGACTTAAACTTACTAAGTGCCTAATTGAGCATAATGAAGCACTTTCTGGACAATGATTGGCTAAGTGTCAGTGACAGAATTTGGCTCCTATCACAGTAAACAACCACTGACAACAACTGTAAACATGCAAAAACACCATTTTTTGTTTTCACGCTAAAGAGAAATTGAGCGGAGTAAAGAAAGTCTGTTTTTGTGGACTATTTGTCATGCGCTTTGTTTTGAGTGCTGCAAATTAAAAAATGGAAGACAAGTTTACAGAACAGTTACAATGTCACCTACTGTATTATCAAATAGCATTAAAGCATACCTGTACGCTGACATTTTATTTCATTGGAAATAAGTACATATTTTCCCCAAAACCAGGATTATACACACATTTAATTATCATTAGGAAACTTCATTCTAAAGAAAAAGCTGAATTCTACTTTTGAATTCAATATAAATTGATAAGTCAGGAATTTCCTCTTTGTATCCCCTACCTGTCAATTCCTCCCCATTCAGAGCAGAGTAACAGATCCAGATGCCAGTGTGTGCCGGGTCAAACGCAGGGATGTTGACACATCCATTGAAAGTCAATGGCTGTGTCTACACATCCATTGGTGTGATCCATCAGCTTGCATTGCTTTGCTTTGATATTAGCGCAAAGCAAGCAAACGCAAGTATAGGTGCGTTGACACACCCATAGAAAATTAATTCAGTCCTTTGATTCGCAATGGTATGCCTTAATATCGATAAACCTGTGTTTGAGCGGGATTGATTGATCCAGCTCAAAAACAGGGATGGCTGCATTAGATATGCGCTAAAAATATGGTGCTTGATGCGGCCATCCATCTAGCGCATATCTATGTGTGTATGGGCTATGTGTGTATGCGTTGTTTGATGTGTTGATCAATCCGTTCATGGTAAAAAAAACAAATACAAAAAAACGAATACGTCACAAACACATCTCTTAACGCATCCCTGACGAATTCCCATCCAAAGCAATGGACATCGACCATGATTTACAGTAATTTCCAATAAACCTGTTTTCGAGCGGGATTGATTTATCCTGCTCAAAGACAGGGAAGGCTGCATTAGATATGCACTAGATGGATGGCCACATTGAGAACCATCTTTCTAGCACATATCTAATGCAGCCATATCTGTGTGTGTATGGGCACCTTAAGTGTTCACACCAGAGTGCCTCTAAAATTATGGGCAGATGTACTTGTACAAGCAAAAAGCTAGCCCTGACTCTCAGCCTTCAGCCTTGTGTCAGATAACATGTATGCTAATGTAATCTTTTAAAGCTTTTCTTTATTTTGCTTATATATTATATATTTGCTTATATATTTGGCTGCGGATAAGGGATTTGGTTGGCAGCACTACAAGGGTCAAAGTTGATTGCCAGCAGTGTGATTGTAAAAGACCATAGATAAGAAAGTACAATGGACCAATTTCTTTTGGAAATGTTGTGGTTGTGGTAACATTAGAAAAATATGTAGAGCACTTGTAGTTTTTATAAAGGGTAAGTTTAAAGTCAAGTAATTTTTTTTCACGTCATTTTGACTTAAAGCGGACCTACCACCTAGAGGTCACTCAGCAGTATCAGCTGCAGCTCACCCGATACTGCTGAGATACTTAATTGTAAAAATAAAAAAAAATTCTGACAGCAGGAGGGGAGCTTGTTATGAGTGTGCCCCTCCCACTGCCTAACGTAATGCCTAGGCAGCGGAAATGGTGTCTGGGACATCTCTCCCAGCAGCTAATTCCCCAACTTCACACCACCCCCTCACGGAGCTCTGCAGCTGCGACAGAGAAGATACAGGAGGGGGAGGTGGAGTTGAGGGGGGGAGAGGGGGGGGGCAGTTAAGGCGAAGTAGCTGCAGGTCTCCAGGAGCTAAGAAGCCAGCATGAGAACTGCAAAGAGAGTAGGTGAGTATGCTGTGGGTTTTTTGTGTAGCAGTTTTCCAGGATCTGAACTGCTGACAGGTGAGTATTATGTCTGTTTAATGTATGTGTGGTTTTTTCATTTGAGTTTAAAAGCGCTTTTACTTTGAAATTTCAATTTTGTTGATGATACCTTTTTATGGGCCTGTGCACTGGGTGAATGACAAAAAAAGAAAATGGAACTGTAATTATTGAATAACAAAATGGGCGATAATGAACTGTAGATGCCTTCAGTGGTGTGCTTAAGCTCTGTTGCAAGAAACTGATCAATTTGCTCTGCCTTGATTTTTGGGTCTAACTTCCTCCTACTGCTTAAGCTGGGCATAGATGTTCCTATCCCGTGCGTGCTCCCACATGGGATCGGGTCGTGCAGGAATTGGATGCAGCAACTAACGAGGGGTGGGCTAAAATCAGCCGTCCTGTCGGATCGCACAGTTATCCGTCAGGATGGTAAATTTCAACCCGATCCCATTAGTTCGGATGGGGGCAGCTGCCGTCCGATTCTCGGCACTAGTGGGCGGGCGTGATGACGTTATCACGGCGCTCCTAGTGCAGAGAATTGGATAAGGAATAGACGGTAAATTGTCCTGTCTATTCCCAGCTTTAGGCTTAACCTCTTTTATAGTAAAAATTTTGTTTAAAAAACGGTTGTGTTTGTCAAAGTTGTTCAAACTCCAAAGTCAAAAAAAGGAGTTATAATAAAATTTTAACAACAAAACCTAAAAGCTCTGAAAAGATTGAGGATAAAAAGGCAACTATATACTCACTTTATTCATAACACCAAATCACTTTAAAGAATAGATGTAAGGATTGAGACCAAAACTCAGCAAAAAAAAAACTGAACTATATATATATATATAATTTTTTTTTCAGACAGTTTGCAGTATATCAGATAACTTTAAGATTTTTTTTCAGCAAAATATAAAAAGCTATAATTTAAAGCTGAAAGCCTTTTTGGAACATGTTCCATTTTTATTTTGAGAAGTGAAGCTGTGCATTTTCCTTCTCAGACTCCTATGTCCTTTGCCCACATACATTATATCACTCACCACAGTTGTAAGTCACATAAATCTTTTCGTTATTGTTCTGATTTTTACTGTACATCAATTAATGCGCCCTGCATATACAGAATGCCTGTAATCAAATTCAATATAATTGCATGATCTCACACTGTCTTTTCTATATTCTAAATATTTAAAACTTTTTTCTCAAGGCGGTATGAGGTCCACAGGAGGAAGTCAATAGCTTTCATCTTGATTTATAGCGATGATGATAAAAGTTTAGGCTCACAGCTTGCTGCCCATTTCAGCGCTAGATTGCTGCCTTTGGCATATGTTCATAGGCAGGTTACCCATAGCTGATTGTAACGTTAATTTAGTAAACATTGCCTACAGTTTCAGCACATTGAATCTAAGCTGACGTTATATGGCTCAGTTTTTAGTCAACCACTCAAGACAGAAGAGAACAAACTGTACCAGCTCAGCAAAAGCTAAACAAACATGAGAATGAATGCTTAAGCTGTATGTATGTAATACTCCTTGCTTCAGTCGACGTATAGAGGAAAAAAGAAAGTTTGGAGTGATCTCCTTTATTAGCTAACTGAAGGCTTGAAAAAAGCAAGCTTACGGATGTCTCAGATGCTTTCTTCTGGCTTTATCCTAAGCATAAAGAAGGGGTCTGAGACATCCCAGAAGCTTTCTTCTTAAATTACTTCTGTTAGCCAATAATAGAGTAGTGTTAAGCTGGCCATACACCTTCAGATTTCTCTGTCAGATTTCCTTCAGATCAGATCAGATCTACCAACAACCATGTAGTATAGTGTCCTCCCTGATAGAATACATAGTGATTGGAAGGTGTAGAAAGGTCCTCATATTACATGGTTTTGGTAAAACAAAATCTGATCTGAAGGAAATCTGACAGAGAAATCTGAAGGTGTATGGCCAGCTTTAAGCTTGAATATATTTTTATGTTGTGCTTCAACTTAGTTTACTGGCATACATTGTACATGTTTGTATGCATTGCGAATAGCACACAACGGCAAGGTCAGCTAAGTTGAAAGAAGGGATCAGTACAAATGAAATTTGCATGAATTTCGAATATTCCGTTATATATTCACAAAATTACACAAACTTGAATATACCATATGCCGCTCAACACTTGAGATCACTTGAACTCTAAACTTTTTGTATTAATTGATGGCTAACACTGTAAAACATTCTACTATTGAATGAAAGAGTGAAATGTTCTTTTATTGTAGTGGTTACAAGGTAAGAATATGTCATTGTTGATCACTAAAGGCCTCCATACATCTTACAATCCTACCATATACTTTCTGTACAATCAACTTTTGTTCTACCAAAACCATGTAATATGAGGAACTTTCTAAACCTTCCAATCACTATGTATTCTGTCAGTAAGGACCCAACACTACATAGTTGTTGGTAGATCTAAAGGAAATTGTATGGCGTGACCTTAAGGTGTATGGGGGGGCTTAAGGCAGGTTAAACACAGAACTATGATCAAGCTATCCAATAATTTATGTGATACAGGCTGATCAAAAACAGGTTTTCTGTTGTTTTTTCTGTTGTTTTTTTTCCCAGCTAGCCACCAGACGTTTTAATTTGTATATTGCTTTAATTTAAATTGTTCTAATTCAAAAACAGCCTTAATGTGTGCACCAGGAACCTTCTGTGTTGTAAATAGTTGTGCACAACTGTCAGCAGCGATCACAGTAGAAGTGATGTCAGTGGCTAGAAAGATGATCAGATGGTGTATGGAACTGGGCCAAACACACAGAGTAGAAATGGGCCAGTTTGAGGGGTGGGTCATAAAGTTATGTGAAGGTGCGCCGGAGGTGCACAGCTTCCTATGTAAAACACAAGAAGGAACAAGGTACTAGATGCACAACCTGGTGCAACAAAGTTCTGTTAATGATAATGGAAAGGCTAGAATACTCACAATAATGAAGGTACAAAGCAAGCCTTTACATGTTAATATTCACTGGATAATCTGAAATGCATTGAAGACTCATTAGCATTAGTAATTAGTAAATTACTAAGACTGCTTATTCATTAAAAGCTCTATTTTTCTCAGGTAAAGAGTAACAAATAAATCATTACACGTATTTATGGGTGGCAACACATTGCTAAAATAAATACAAAAGTAATTGTATATATTCTTCACACAAAAACCCACCATGTTAACCACTGCACATCAATATTACCTTATTTTCCAGTGTGGACCATAAGACGCACCCAGTTTTTAAAGCAGGAAAACCAGGAAAAAAATATTTGATATATAACATCAATTGGGTTAATGCAATTGATTAAATGAATGCAATATTAAATTCAACCAGTAGATGTCACTAGCAGCAGCTCACACACAGCACATCACATCACCTCTTCACTGATCAGGAGGAGGGGGGCAGGAGCCTGTCCAGTCTTCTCTCCTCTGCACTTCCTCTTATCTCTGGCTGCCTGTGTCCGAGTGGCCGCGAGGGTCTCGCATTTGGACCATAAGACCCCCCCCCCATTTTGGGGGTGAAAAAGTGTCTTATGTTTCGAAAAATACAGTAATTTAGCACCCAGTTGCCAAACAACATTATATGTTAAGAAAAAGAAGAAGGGGGAAAAAGAGGGATTACCCCATCAGTAAACTCCACTACCAAGATAAAGACTGAACTCTCGGACTGTAAGGCCCGCATCTTTAGTCAACCTCATTCAATCCAGATATCAGTTCTTAGGCAGCAATATATCTTATTCTTGGAGTCTTGTAGACTAGGGAATGTGAAGATATTAGTCAATCTGATAGGCCAGCAATATTGTAGTCATTCAGATCCCGGACACCCAGAAGATAGTGAAGATCAGCGACTGCATAAATTAAGCAACCAAGTATGGAAGATAAAGCCTGGATAACCATGTAGACCTCTAATACCATTTTCAATTCACAATTGTCATGTCATTCTGAATTTATTCCAGAAGTTGGACTCTCATTTCTGTTGTATACCCATTCATTTTTGACATATGTAGTGTTGAATTGTAGAAAGTCACTGTTATAGCAGAAGACAAATCTCTTTCAGAAACAGTCATCATGTATAAATGCCTGTATTTAGAGCATTTAATCATGTGTCTGTCCCAAAATGTGCAATCTACCTTTATCTATTCATGATGCACATTAACTGTGTATTTGATGAATAACCACCAAGACATAACAAGCCAATTCCTAACAAATTACCATGTAACAGAGGCCATGATTATCCACAAATTGTCTTATGTGCGGCATACAGATAAGGGTAAGGCCTAGCTTTAACATCTTTACTATGCATGTTAAATGTTCATTGAGAAATGTGTAATACATAAATAAATAAATAAATAAAATGTAAATGTGTTGGTTTGTATTCCCTTTATTTTACAAAAAACAATTTCTGTATATGTAGTTCTTATCCACAAACCGTACACCGGTCATTACCATAATTATACTGAGGTATACAGTTGTGTTCAAAATTATTCAATCCCCAATGCTGTACATTTGTAATTGTGTTTAGAATGAAATCTTACAATGACTTTTTAAAGAATCAAATGCAATAACAATGTTAAACATACCAAGAGACACCATAGGAAGCATCATTCGCAAATTCAAGGCAAAGGGCACTGTTGAAACGCTACCTTGTCATGGCAGAAAGAAGATGCTGACTTCGACTGCTGTGTGCTATCTGAAGCGCAAAGTGGAGAAAAATCCCTGTGTGTATGCTGAGGAACTGAAAAAAGATTTGTCAGATGCGGGTACTGAAGGCACACACTGCGTAATGAAGGCCTCCATGCCAGAACTCCCAGGCGCACCCCCTTTCTGTCTCCAAAGAATAAGCAGACTACAGTATGAGTGAGTCGAATGAATGAATGAGTCGACTGCAGTATGCCAAAAGTCATGTGGACAAACCACAAAAGTTTTGGGATAGTGTTCTGTGGACTGATGAAACAAAGTTAGAACTGTTTGGGCCCATGGATCAACGCTATGTTTGGAGGAGGAAGAACAAGGCCTATGAAGAAAAGAACACCTTGCCTACTGTAAAGCATGTCAATCATGCTTTGGGGCTGTTTTGCTTCTGCAGGTACAGGGAAGCTTCAGCGTGTTCATGGTACCATGAATTCTCTTCAGTACCAGGACATATTGGAAGGAAATGTGATGCAGTCTGTCACAAACCTGAGGCTTGGGAGACGTTGGACCTTTCAACAGGACAATGATCCCAAAATACCTCCAAGTCCACTAGAGCATGGTTGCAGATTAAAGGCTGGAACATTTTGGAGGGGCCATCGCAGTCACCTGACTTAAATCTGATTGAGAACCACTGGTGGGACTTGAAGAAAGCAGTTGCAGCTCGCAAGCCTAAGAATTTGACTGAACTGGAGGCTTTTGCCCATGAAGAATGGGCTAAGATACCCGTAGATCGCTGCAAGACACTTGTGTCACGCTATGGTTCACGGTTAAAAGCTGTTATAACTGGAAAAGGATGTTGTACTAAGTACTAAGAATGAATGTCACTTGGGGGGTGAATAAAACTGATAATGGTGTGAGCACAGAAAAGACATTTGTGGTTATTTCATTATTAATGTTATGTTATATTTGTCTGACTTACAAGTGCCTCTTTCATTTCATTGTACACAAGATGACTGAAATGATCAAAATCAATGTCAAAATGGCCAAAACACTCAATTTCAGTGGGGGTTGAATAATTTTAAACACAACTGTATGTATGCTTTAGCTGTGGGCCTCATGCATCATCACAGACACGATGAGAATATAACATTTCATAAATATGTGAGAATTTGACATTTCAACTATTCAAGATATTTATGACCATGCATTGCAAATATATAATCTCAATGCCAAAATGTGACCATTCATTTTGAAGATAATCACTATGTGAATATAAGTGTGACTATTTTCGAAATGCATGGCCATACACCCCATCCAATATTAGTACAATTATTAGCAAAATTGCAAATTTGAATATTGCCTATGCTGCTCATCACTACCATGTTGGCTCATGTGGCTCTCATACCTCCTTTTCATGTCTCACAAATATCACTTTGCATTTTGATTAGTAAAATGCTACTATATTATGATGAAATGAGAATTGTCAACTTTGTGTAAGCCTAGACTAGATTACCTTGGAGCTTTAACATGGCATGACTGTCTAATGTGGCCTTGTGATTTGATTGGCCATCCAAACTTCACATGTGAGAAAAAGTACCGGAGGCTGATGGCCATATAATACCCAAATTTTCCTTGTCAGATGGCATAGAAAATCTTAATGATTAAAAAAAAAAAAATGGCATGGTGCCAACCAACTTTTAGCCTGTGCTGACACACACATTAATGCTGTAGGTTGGCAAGGCAGAGTTTCACCTGTCCTATAGGCATTGGGATAGATTAGGCGAAAAGCCATGTCAATAAACCAAAACTGAAGATGCTCTAAAAACCACTGCAGAACATCATTATGCATATGGCCCAAACCTCAAGAAGCAAAAATGTTACACAAAACTAGTCTAAACAGCGGAGCTTAGTACAGAGAACTAACATTTAGGAAATCATGGAGCCAAATACCTACTACTGTAAACCTTGTTGGTCAACATAAACAATTTTACCATGTTACCATGTAAACCATGTAACATTAATTGTCCAGGGGAACTGCATTTCCTTTTCAAAATTACCTCATTATAAGAAAATCAGTTCAGTATTCCAATGCACACAACTTAATTTAAACCGTGTCATCGAAACACACCTGCAATATGCACTTGATGATAATAAATGTATTTCTACACAGCAATAAGTTGTTAGTTCCATAGCAATATTGCAAAAGTTAATGTAATATTTGCACCTTAAATATGCTTTTCTTCCCAATGGGATGCAAGATATTCTGTAATTATTATGCAGCAATGTAGCTGTTTCCACGTATTGAGAAAGATCAGTTCTATTAAACTGGTGTAGATGACTATTTAATCCTTCCAAGGTGTTTGAATCAGCAACTCCCGGTAGCAATATAAGGCGGGGTAGAACCTAGTTCTGGTTGGCTGTCAGGCATTCTTAAGTACTTAATACAAGTAACACCTGCAGCCCCTTGATAAGGTCACAATCTTTTCTGTATCGCAAGCAAATATGTAAATAAGAAATAAAATGCCATGGCTGAGATCATTTATCTAACAAATGACTCCTGCAGTCATTTGCCACCTAAATCCTTCTATTGCCATATCATATCAACATGTATCAAATTTACGAATTTGGGTTGACATCAACTTTAAAAATACCAATTTCACTGTTGAAAGAAAAGTGAACATAAAAGACAAAATAAATACACTCTCCCATACTCTGGGAATTTGAAACTCATGTGTTCTATATGAGCTAATCGAACTTACACTTCATGGCAGTCAAATTGAACGAAAGTGTTTTCTGGTTGGCAGCTACAGATATTGATATTTACTGCGCATTATGAGTGAACTGCAGGCAATTTGAATAGTCTTTTTAGCATTGTATTTATTCTTTTTTTCATGGTCATTTGAAACAGAAGCTGAACTGAAAAGTATAAATCAGTTTAACGTGATGAGAGGATACATGTCAGGATCAGGGCAGAGGGGGCGAGATGTGGACTCACAGGACAGAAACAAAAACAGGTGCAAAGGGTCCAGGGTTCAGGCTCAGACAGGGACAATGAAAGGAAAACAGGAGTCAGTCCAGGGTCCAGGTTCAGACAGGGATTGCTCTGGAAACAGGAAATGTAATGAAATGCTCAGCAAGCGAGTCTGAATGAAGCACACATATATAGCTCTACAGCTAATGAGGCAGGTGTGCTCCACACAGCATACGCTTGCAGGGAGCCACCTGTGACTGTGGGACCAACCCATGGAAGGGCAAGCACAGTGCCACCAGCAGGTGGTGACCGGTACAGCTGGGGTCCTCATAATACATGTAAGATTTTACCTGGGTTCACTAGAGGTGATCAATAAGATTCATAAAACTCAACATTAACATGCAAATAGCACGGAGACTGCAGTGACTTGAAACAGAATGTCAATGATGCTATTGAGTTTGATTGGCTCAGTTTCAAGTCATTGCAACCGGCATGCTATTTGCATGGCAATGTCATTATCTCTGCTATAATCATATTCCGTTGCATGATATATAAGCTCATATGTGTCATTGCTTAACCCATGCTTTAGGCAAGGTCATGCATGTACACCTGCTCATGCACTAGTGCACCTTTACTAATCTATGCATGTTTGGACAGACTCTGCGAGTTTATTCATAATAATGAATTAGGGAAGGAAGACTAAAAACATCAGACTCAATTTTCCTTGTAGTTTTGAGATGCCTTCAAGATGTTTCAGAGGAGGTTCGATGCACTGAGTGGGCACTAGAATTTCAGCTTATATTTATGATTGGACTGTGAGTACATACCAGTTCATACTCAATTTGTCTTCAGAATAATTAACACCAGTGTGCAATGATAACATGGATTTATGGTGCCATGAAATAATCATTCCTTTGGGTTTTGGCAAACCATTTAAATGAAAGCTTTCACCCAAGACTAGTGATGGCCGAAATATATACAATCCCAGTAGTTAGTTTGCTAACAGTCACAAATGTTATTGGTGTAGCCTAAAAAAAATAAAAGATTCTCGGAGGAGACAACCTCTTGAAAAGCCAAAAGTGGAGAATAAAAACATTTTGTGTTTGCAAAAGCTTTCCTTAAATATCAAAACACGCACAAACAGAATTGTGAGCCATTTTGCTAGTGAACATCCAATTAGGAAGCTTAATTGACAACTATTTTGAGCAACACTATCTACAGCAAATGTTTCATGGTGTCTAGGTGTTAATTGTCATTATGTATTCACACATTGTGTAATTATTTCTGTGAGTTTTTATAAAACATATCAAGTATAGAAACAATTAGTATCTAAATGAAGATTTGGATGACTAAATGATCTGAGTTTGATGCGTTTAACTATCCAAAGAGACTTACTTTACAGTAATAGTAACAGCAATGACAAAATATAGTAGATACCTGCAAACCTTTAACTCCTACATGAACCTTTTGCAGTTAAGCAGTAGTGTTGAGCTTGAATATTTGAAATGCGAATATTTTTGATGAATATCGGCTATTCATTTTGAAGATGATTATCATTATCGCATTGACTTTTATTTGTAAGAAAACATGATCCAGGCATCGGCCATGCATAGCAATAATAATAATAATTGCAAAGCAATAGTAAATATTGCATGTGACCATGTTTTATGGTCCATTATTTTGCAGATAAACATAAAGCAAATATTATTATCGCAATGCACAGCCATGCGCGCAAATTTTGTACTTGTAAATGTCGAATATTAGGAGAATTATTTGTGAAAATTTAGCAAATTTTAGTATAGCCTATGCCATGCACTATTAAGCAGATGTAAAGTTATACATATGCGTCAGTTTTGGGAGGTTTGTTTTCAGATGTTGTGTCTTAAAACATTGAATTAATAAAGCACAGCTAGTGGGAAGTAAAGGTGTGTGTGTGTGTGTGTGTGTGTGGGGGGGGGGGGGG
>CM070041.1:15610169-15627207 GCA_036250615.1 Ptychadena robeensis
GTTATTATACTATCTATTCTCTATTCTTGGTACCTGAAGTTTCCCAATGAGTCCTCTATCTGCCCTCTATCACTTCGGATACAGTAATGACATCAGATAGTGGAGGACACCTACAAGAGCAGGGGGAACCCATGAGGATAAATGTGTGAAAGCCTCAGTGTTAGATCACGTCTTTACTGTATTGTTTCCTGAAATACTTTTTTTATGGCAGACCTACTTAAATCACTCAGGTGATCTAATAGCTCAGGTCCTCATCCAAGCACATCATTTTAGACATTAAGAATAAGGCTTAGGCTATCATATACATACATGATTTGTAAATTTGGAAGCAGGAGTTTCAGCGTCTTGACTAGAAAGTTTCTGGCACAAGCAACCAGTTTCCTGCCAAAACATGACTTCAACTTACTAAGTGCATAATTGAGCATAATGAAGCACTTTCTGGGGACAATGATGGGCACGTGTCAGTGAAGATTTGGCTCCATCACAGTAAACAACCACGACCACAACTGTAAACATGCAAAAAAAACCATTTTTTGTTTTCACGCTAAAGAGAAATGAGCGGAGTAAAGAAAGTCTGTTTTGGGGATATTTGTCAGCGCTTTGTTGAGTGCTGCAAATTAAAAAATGGAAGACAAGTTTAACAGAACGGTACAATGTCACCTACTGTATTATCAAATAGCATTCAAGCCTACCTGTACGCTGAAATTTTATTCATGGAAATAAGTACATATTCCCCAAAACAGGATATACACACATTTTAATTATAATTAGGAAAACTTAATTATAAAGAAAAAGCTGAAATTCTACTTTGATTTCAATATAAATTGATTAAGTCAGGAATTCCTCTTTTGTACCCCTACTGTCCAATCCTCCCATTCAGAGCAGAGTAACAGATCCAATGCCAGTGTGTGCAGGGTCAAACGCAGCGGATGGTGACACATCATTGAAATCAATGGCTGTGTGTCTCACATTCCATTGGTGTGATCCATTAAGGCTGAATTGCTTGCTTTGATATTAGCGCAAAGCAGCAAACGCAAGTAAGTATAGGTGAGGTGACACACCAATAGAAAACATTAATGCAGTCCTTGATTCGCAATGGAGCCCTTAATATCGATAATAATAAACCTGTGTTTGAGCGGGAATTGATTGATCCAGCTCAAAAACAGGGATGGCTGCATTCGATATGCCGCTAAAATATGGTGCTGAGGCGGCCATAAATCTAGCAGCATATCTAGTGTGTTGGGCTATGTGTGTATGGTCTGTTTGATTTTGATCAATCGTTCATGGTTTAAAAAAAACAAATACAAAAAACGCATAGTCACAAAACACATCTATTAACGCATCCCTGACGCATTCCCATCCAAAGCAAGGACATCGACCCTGATTTACAGTAATTTCCAATAAACCTGTTGCTCGAGCGGGATTGATTTATGCACTGCTCAAACAGGGAAGCGGCATTAGATAGCACTAAGATGGGATGGCCACATTGAGGAAACCACATTCTTTCTAGCCACCAGATCTAAAATTGCAGCAATCTCTGTGTGTGTATGGCGCACCGTCAGTGTTCACACCAGAGTGCCTCTAAAATTCTGGGCAGATGTACTTGTACAGCAAAAAGCTAGCCTGACTCTCAGCACTTCAGCCTTGTGTCAGATAACATGTATGCTAAGGTATTCTTTAAGCTGTTCTTTATTTTGCTATATATGAGATATTTGCTTATATATTGGGCCTGGCGGTAGGGATTGGTTGGCAGCACTACAAGGTCAAAGTTGATTGCCAGCAGTGTGATTGTGTAAAGACCAAGATAAGAAAGTACAATGGGACCCATTTCTTTTGAAATGTTGTGGTTGTGGTTAAACATTAGAAAAATAGGTAGAGCACTTGTAGTTTTTAGTTAGAAGGGTTAAGTTTAAAGTAAGGAATTTTTTTTTCACGTCATTTTGACTTTAAAGCGGACCTACCACCTAGAGGTCACTCAGCAGATCAGATGCAGCTCACCCGATACGCTGAGCTATTAATTGTAAAAATAAAAAAAAAAAAAAATTCTGACAAGCAGGAGGGGAGCTTGTTATGAGTGTGCCCTCCCACTGCCTAACGTAATGCCTAGGCAGGGAAATGGTTGTCTGGGACATCTCTCCAGAAGCTAATTCCCCAACTTCACACCACCCCCTCACGGAGCTCTGCAGCGCGACAGAGAAGCACCGGAGGGGGAGTTGGAGTTGAGGGGGGAGAGGGGAGGGGGGGGCAGTTAAGGCGAAGGTTAGTAGGCTGCAGGTCTCCAGGAGCTAAGAAAGCCAAGAATGAGAAACTGCAAAGAGAGTAGGTGAGTATGCTGTGGGTTTTTTGTGTAAACAGTTTCCAGGATCTGGAACTGCTGACAGGGTGAGTAGTATTATGTCTGTTTAATGTATGTGTGGTTTTTTCATTTGAGTTTAAAGCGCCTGTACTTGAAATTTCAATTTTGTTGATGATACCTTTTTATGGGCCTGTGCACTGGGTGAATGACAAAAAGAAACTGGAAACGGAACTGTAATTATTGAATAACAAAATGGGCGATATGAACTGTAGATGCCTTCAGTGGTGTTGCTAAGCTCTGTTGCAAGAAATGATCAATATTTGCTCTGATGGATTTGGGGTCTACTTCCTCCTACTGCTTAAGTGGGCATAGATGTTCCTATCCGTGCGTGCTCCCACATGGGATCGGGTTGTGTGCAGGAATTGGATGCAGCAAACTAACGGAGGGGGTGGGCTAAAATCAGCGTCTGTCGGATCGCCCACAGTTATCCGTCAGAAGGATGGTAAATTTCAAACCCGATCCCATTAGTTCGAAGGGGCACCCCTCCGGCTGCCGTCCGATTCTCGGCACTAGTGGGCGGGGGCGTGGATGCAGTTATTACGGCGCTCCCTAGGGCAGCGAATTGGATAAGGAATAGACGGAAAGTGTCCTGTCTTTCCTAGCTTAGGCTTAACCTCTTTATAGTAAAAATTTGTTTAAAAAAACGGTTGTGTTTGTCAAAGTGTTCAACCTCCAAAGTCAAAAAAAGGCGTTTATTAATAAAAATTTTAACAAAAAACCTAAAAAGCTATGAAAAGATGAGTAAAAGGCAAACATATACTCACTTTCTTCATAACAACAAATCACTTTAAAGATAGATGTAAGGACTGAGACCACAACTCAGCAAAAAAAAAAACTGAAAAATATATAGATATATCTAATTTTTTTCAGACAGTTTGCCAGTTATTCAGATAACTTTAAGATTTTTTTTCAGCAAAATATAAAAAAGCTATAATTTAAAGCTGAAGCCTTTTTGGAACATGTTTCATTTTTATTTTGAGAAGTGAAGCTGTGCATTTTCCTTCTCAAGACTCATATGTCCTTTGCCCACATACATTATATCACTCACCACAGTTCCCGTTGTTAAGTCACATAAATTCTTTTCGTTATGTAAATCTGATTTTTACTGTACATCCAATTAATGCGCCCTGCATATTACAGAAGGCCTGTAATCAAATTCAATATAATTGCATGATCTCACACTGTCTTTTCTAGATTCTAAATATGGAAAACTTTTTTCTCAAGCGGTTTATGGTTCAACAGGAGGAAGTCAATAGCTTTCATATTATTTATAGCGATGTGATGATAAAAAGTTTAGGCTCAAGCTGCTGCCATTTCAGCGCTAGATTGCTGCCCTTTGGCATATGTTCATAGGCAGGTTACCCATAGATGATTTGTAACGTTAATTTAGTTAAAAATTGCCCTACAGTTTCAGCACATTGAATCTAAGCTGAAGTTATATGGCTCAGTTTTTAGTCAACCACTCAAGACAGAAGAGAACAAACTGTACCAGCTCAGCAAAAGCTAAACAAAAACATGAGAAATGAATGATTAAGCGTATGTAGTATCCTCCTTGTTCATAGACGGATATATAGGAGCGAAAAAAGCAAGTTGGAAGTGATCTCCTTTATTAGCTAAATGAAGCTTGAAAAACAAGCTTACGGATGTCTCAGATGCTTTCTTCTGGCTTTATCTAAGCATAAGAGGGGTCTGAGGACCATCCCAGAAGCTTCGCGTAAATTAATTCTGTTAGCCAATATAGAAGTAGTGTTAAAGCTGGCCATACACCGTCAGATTTTCTGTCAGATTTCCTTCAGATCAGATAGATCTTACCACAACCATGTCGTATAGGTCGCCCTGATAGAATACATATGATTGGAAGGTGTAGAAAGGCATAATATACATGGTTGTGGTAACAAAATCCTGATCGAAGGAATCTGACAGAGAAATCTTGAAGGTGTATGGCAGCTTAAGCGTGAATATATTTTTAGTTGTGCTTCAACTTAGTTTACTGGCATACATTGTACATGTTTGTATGCATTGCGAAATAGCACACAACGGCAAGGTCAGCTAAGTTGAAAGAAGGGATCAGTCAAATGAAATTTGCATGGAATTCGAATATTCCGTTATATAATTCACAAAATTACAACAACTGGATATACCAATATGCCCGCTCAACACTTGAGCTCACGTGAAACTATAAACTTTTTGTATTAATTGAGGGCAAACAGTGTAAAAAATCTACTATTGATGAAAGAGTAAATGTTATTTATTGTAGTGGTTACAGGTAAGACATGTTTCATTGTGAGCACTTAAAGGCCTGCCATACATATTACAATCCTACCAATACTTTTGTACAATCAACTTTTGTTTACCCAAAACCATGTAATATGAGGAACTTTGCCTAACCTTCCAATCACGATGTATTCTGTCGTAAAGGACCCACACTAACATAGTTTTGGTAGATCTAAGGGAAATTGTCTGGCTGACCTTAAGGTGTATGGGGGGGCTTAAGGAGGTTAGAGTAAAACACAGAACTAATGATCAAGCTATCCAATAATTATGTGATAAGGTGATCAAAAACAGGTTTTCTGTTGTTTTTCTGTTGTTTTTTTCCAGCTATGCCCACCGACGTGTTTAATTGGTATATTGCTTTAATTAAGTTAATTGTTCGAATTCAAAAAACAGACTTAATGTGTGCAACAGGAACCTTATGTGTTGTAAATAGTTGTGCAGCAACTGTCAGACAGGCGAGCACCGTAGAAGTATGGTCAGTGGCTAGAAAGATGATCAGATGGGTATGGAAACTGGGCCAAACACACGAGTAGAAATGGCTCGTTTGAGGGGGGTCTCATAAAAGTTATGTGAAGGTGCGCCGGAGGTGCACAGCTTTCCTATGTAAACAAACACGAAGGAACAACGGTACAGATGCACAAACCTGGTGGCAACCAAAGTTCTGGTAATGCATAAGGAAAGGCTAGCATCTCACAATATGAAGGTACAAGCAGGCCTTTACATTGTAAATCACTGGCTAATCTGAAATGCATGAAAGGACTCATAGCATTAGAATTAGTAAATTACTAAGACTCTTATTCATAAAAGCTCTATTTTTCTCAGGTTAAAGAGTAACAAATAAATCATTACACGTATTTATGGGGGGCAACACATGTAAAATAATACAAAAGTAATTTGTAGAATTCTTCACACAAACCCCACCAGGTTAACCACTGCAATCAATATTACTTATTTTCCAGTGTGGACCATAAGACGCCCAGTTTTAAAGCAGGAAACAGGAAAAAAATATTTTGATATATAAACCTCAATGGGGTGAATGCATTGTTAAATGAATGCAATATTAAAATTCTTCAACCAGTAGATGTCCTAGCAGCAGCTCACACACAGACATCACATCACCTCTTCACTGATCAGGAGGGGGGGCAGGAGCCTGTCCCGTCTTCTTCTCCTCTGCACTTCCTCTTATCTCGGCAGCCTGTGTCCGAGTGGCCGCGGAGGGGTCTCGCATGGACCATAAGACCCCCCCCATTTTGGGGGGTGCAAAAAGTGTCTTATGTTTCGAAAAAATACAGTAATTAGCACCCAGTTGCCAAACAACCTGTATGTTAGAAAAAGAAGAAGGGGGAAAAGGAGGAGGAAAAAGAGGGATTACCCCATCAGTAAACTCCAATACCAAGAAAAGACCTGGAACGTCTCGGACCTTTAAGGCCCGCCTCTTTAGCAACCTCATTAAAATCCCGATATCAGTCTTAGGCAGAATATTATATATATCTTGAGTATTGTAGTAGACTAGGGGAATGAGAAGATATTTAGTCAATCTGATTAGGCCCAGAAGATGGTAGTCATCAGATCGGACACCCAGAAGATAGTGAAAGATCAGCGACTGCATAAATTAAGCAACCAAGTAGGAAATAAAGCTTGGATAACCATTTGTAGACCTCTATACCAGTTTCAATCACATTGTCATGTCATTCTGAATTTATTACAGACGTTTGACTCTCATTTCTGTTGTATACCCATTCCATTTTTGACAATGTCAGTGTGAATTGTGAAAGTCAGTATAGCAGAAGACAAATCTCTTCAGAACACAGTCATCATGTATAACTGGCCTTGTTGATTTCAGAGCTATTAATCATGTGTCTGTCCCCAAAATGTGCAATCTACCGTTTTCGATTCATATGCACATTAATGGTATTTGATGAATAAACCACCCAAGACATTAACAAGCCAATTCCTAACAAATTACCATATGTAACAGAGGCAATGATTATCCACCAAATTGTCTTATGTGCGGCATACAGATAAGGGTAAGGGCTAGCTTTAACATCTGTTACTATGCATGTTAAATGTGTCATTGAGAAATGTTGTAATACATAAATAAATAAATAAATCAAATGAAATGCTGTGCGTTGTATTCCTTTATTTTACAAAAAACAAGTTATGATATGTAGTTCTTATCCACAAAACGTTTACCACCGGTCATGACCATAATTATACTAGGTATTACAGTTGTGTTCAAACTTATTCAATCCCCAATGCTGACATTTGTCATTGTGTTTAGAATGAACAATCTTTACAATGACTTTTTAAAGAATCAAATGCAATAACAATGTTAAACATACCAAGAGACACAAGGAAGAATCATTCGCAAATTCAGTGCAAAGGGCACTGTTGGAAACGCTACTTGTCATGGCAGAACAAGGAAAGACGGATGCTGACTTGACTGCTGTGTGCTTCTGAAGCGCAAAGTGGAGAAAAATCCCTGTGTGTATGCGGAGGAACTGAAAAACGATTTGTCAGATGAGGGTACTGAAGGCACACACTGCGTAAGGAAGGCCTCCATTGCCAGAACTCCCAGGGGCAACCCCCCTTTCTGTTCCAAAGAATAAGCAGACTACAGATGAGTGAGTCGATGAATGAATGAGTGAGTAGACTCTGCAGTATGCCAAAGTCATGTGGACAAAACCACAAAAGTTTTGGGATAGTGTTCTGTGACTGATTCGATTGAAACAAAGTTAGAACTGGTTGGGCCCATGGATCAACGCTTATGTTTGGAGGAGGAAGAACACAAGGCCTATGAAGAAAGAACACCTTGACCTACTGTAAAGCATGTCAATCATGGCTGTGGCGGTTTTGCTTCTTGCAGGTTACAGGGACGCTTCAGCGTGTTCATGGTACATGAATCTCTTCAGTACCAGGACATTATTGGAAGGAAGTGATGGCCCAGTCTGTCACCAAAACCTTGAGCTGGGAGACGTTGTGACTTTCACAGGACAATGATCCCAAAATACATCCAAGTCCCACTAGAGCATGGTTGCGATTAAGGGCTGGAGGAACATGTTTGGAGGGGCCCATCGCAAGTCACCTCCTGACGTAAAAATATGATTGAGAACCACTGTGGGACTTGAGAAAGCAGTTGCAGATCGCAAGCCTTAGAATTGACTGAACTGGAGGCTTTGCCCATGGAAGAATGGGCTAAGATCCCCGTATAGAGCTGCAAGACTTGTGTCACGCTATGGTTCACGGTTGTTTTTTTAAAAGCTGTTATAACTGGAAAAGGATGTTTGTACTAAGTACTAAGAATGAATGTCAACTTGGGGGGTGAATAAACTGATAATGGTTGTGAGCACAGAAAAGACTTTGTGGTTATTTCCTTATTAATGTTATGTTATATTTGTATCGGATTAAAAGTGCCCTCTTCATTTCATTGTACACAAAGATGGACTGAAAATGAAATGATCAAAATCATGTCAAAAGGCCAAAACACTCAATTTCAGTTGGGGGGTTGATAATTTTAAACCCAACGTATGTTAGGCGTTCGCTGTGGGCCGCATGAAATCATCCAGACAGAGGAGAATATAACATTTCAATAAATATCTGAGAATTTGACATTTCAACTATTCAAAAGAGCTTATGACCATGCATTGCAAAATAAATATCAATGCCAAATGTGGACCCATTTCATTTTGCAAGATAACACTATTGAATATAAAGTGTTGGACTATTTTCGAAAAAATGAAGGCCATACACCCCATCCAATATTAGTACAATTATAGCAAAATTGCAAAATTTGAATATTGCCTATGATGCTCATCACTACCATGTTGGCTCATGTGGCTCTCATACTCCTTTTAAATGTCTCACAATATCACTTTTGATTTGATTAGGTGAAAAATGCTAACTATATTATGAGAAATGAGAATTGGTCAACTTTGTGTAAGGCTAGACTAGATTACCTTGGAGCGGAACATGCATGACTGTCTAATGTGGGCCTTGTGATTTGATGGCCATCAAAATTCACATGTTGAGGGAACAAGTTACAGGAGGCTGATGGCCATATAATACCCCAATTTTTCCTTGTTAGATGGCCCATAGAAAATTCTTTAATGATTAAAAAAAAAAAATGGCAGGTGCCAACCAACTTTTAGAATGTGCTGACACACACATTAATGCTGTAGGTTGGAACAAGGCAGAGTGGAGTGTCACCTGTCATATAGGCATTGGGATAGATTAGGCGACCAAAGACATAATTTATGGCAATAAACCCAAAACTGAAGAAAGAGCTCTAACTAAAAACCACAGCGAACATATTTATGGCATAGGCCCCACCCAAACCTCAAGAAGAAAAATGTACACAAAAAAACTGTTCAACAGCGGAGCTTAGTACAGAGGAACTAACATTAGGAAATCAGGGGGACAATACCTACTACTGTAAACCTGTTGGTCAACATACAACAATTTACCATGTTACCATGTAATACCATGTTTGTAACATTTAATTGTCCAGGGGACCTGCATTTCTTTTCACATTACCTCATTATAAGAAAATCAGTTCAGATCAAATGCACACAAACTTAATTTCACCGTGTCATCGAACAACACCTGCAATATGCACTGTGATAATAAAGGTATTCTAACCAGCAATAAGTGTTAGTTCCATAGCAATATTGCAAAAGTTAATGTAATATTGCACCTTAAAATGCTTTTCTTCCCAAGGATGGCCAAGATATCTGTAATTATTATGAAGCAAATGTAGTGTTCCACGTATTGAGAAAGATCAGTTCTATTAAAACTGGTGTAGATGGAATATTTAAATCCTTCCAGGTGTTTTGAATCAGGGCAAACTTCCCGGTAGCAATTATAAGGCGGGGGGTAGAGGGGTAGAGGGTGTAGAACCTAGTTCTGGTGGCTTTCAGGCATATGAAGTACTTAATACACGTAACACCTGCAGCCCCTTGATAGGGCACAATTCTTTTTGCTGTCTCGCAAAGCAAAGCAAATAGTAAATAAGAAATAAAATGCCATGCTGAGATCATTTATCTAAACAAATGACTCCTGCAGTCATTTGCCACCTAAATCCTTCTATTGCCATATCATATCAACATGTATCAAATTTACGAATTTGGGTTGACATTCAACTTGAAAAAATACCAATTTTCACTGTTGAAAGAAAAGTGAAACATAAAAAGACAAAAAAATCCACTCTCCCATAACTCTGGAATTTGAAACTCATGTGTTCTATTGAGCTAATCGAACTTAAACTTCATGGCAGTCAAATTGAACGAAGTGTTTCTGGTTGCAGTACAGATATTGATATTTACTTGCGCATTATGAGTGAACCTTGCAGGCAATTTGAATAGTTCTTTTTAGAATGGTATTATTCTTTTTTTCATGGCATTTGGAAACAGAAGCTGAACGAAAAGATAAAATCGTTTTTAACGTGATGAGAGGATACATGTCAGGATCAGGGAAGAGGGGGCGGAGATGTGGACTCACAGGACCAGAAACAAAAAACGGTGCAAAGCGGTCCAGGGTTTCAGGCTCAGACAGGGACAATGTGAAAGGAAACAGAGTCAGTCCAGGGTCCAGGTTCAGACAGGGATTGCTCTGGAAACAGGAAATGTAATGAAATGCTCAGCAAGCGAGTCTGAAAATGAAGCACACAGATATAGCTCTACAAGCTAATGAAGGCAGGTGTGCTCCACACAGCATACGCTGCAGGGAGCACCTGTGACTGTGGGACCAAACCATGAAGGGCAAGCACAGTGCCACAGCAGGTGGTGACCGGTACAGATGGGGTCCTCATAAGAAATGTAAGATTTTCCCTGGGTTCACTAGAGGTGATCAATAGATTCATAAAATCAACATTAACATGCAAATAGCACGGAGAGGGGAGACTGCAGTGACTTGAACAGAATGTCAATTGATGCTATTGAGTTTGATGGCTCAGTTTCAAGTCATTGCAAAACCGGCATGCTATTGCATGGCAATGTCATTATCGTGCTATGAATCATATTCCAGTTGAATGATATATAAAGCTCATTGTGTCATTGCTTAACCCTGATTTAGGCAAGGGTCATGCATGACAACCTGCTCATGCACTAGTGCAACCTTCTCATCTATGCAGTTTGGACAGACTCTGCGGTTTATTCATAATAATGAATTTAGGGAAGGAAGACTAAAAACCTCAGACTCAATTTCCTTGTAGTTTTGAGATGACTTCAAGATGTTTCAGGGAGTTCGATGTGGCACTGCGTGGTCCTAGAATTTAAGCTATATTTATGATTGGACTGTGAGTCATACAGTTATACTTCATTGGTCTTCAGAATAATTAACACCAGTGTGCAATGTAAACATTGGATTTATGTGGCCATGAAATAATCATTCCTTTGGGTTTGGCAACCATTTTATGAAAGCTTTCACCCAAAAAGAACTAGTGAGGCCGAAATATATACAATCACAGTAGTTAGTTGCTAACAGGCAACCAATGTGATGTTGTAGGCCTAAAAAAATAAAAAGATTCTCGGAGGAGACAACCTCTTGAAAAAAGCCAAAAGTGGAGAATAAAAAAATTTGTGTTGCAAAAGCTTTTCCTTTCAATATCAAAACACGCCCAAACAGAATTGTGAGCCATTTTGCTTAAGTGAACATACCAATTAGAAGGCTTAATTGACACTATGTTGAGAACACTATCTACGCAAATGTTTCATGGTGTCTAGGGTGTTAAAATTGTCATTATGTATTACAATGTGTAATATTTCTGTGAGTTTTTATAAAACATATCAAAGTATAGAAACAATTCCGTATTAAATGAAAGAGGGATGACTAAATGATTGGTTTGATGCGTTTAACTATCCAAAGAGACTTACTTTACCGTAAGTAATAGTAACAGCCCTGACAAAAATTTATAGTAGATACCTGCAAACCTTAACTCACTACATGAAACCTTTTGCCAGTTGTAAAGCAGTAGTGGTGAGGTTGAATATTTGAAATGCGAATTATTTTGATGAATATCGGCTATTCATGAAAGATGAGTATTCATTATTGCATGGACTTTTATTGTAAAGAGAAAAACATGATCCAGGCATCGGACATGCATAGCCAATAAAATAATAAGGCAAAGCAATAGTAAATATTGCATGTGACCATGTTTTATGGTACATTATTTTGCAGCTAAACATTAAAGCAAATATTTATTATCGCAAAGCACAAGCATGCGCGCAATATTTGTACTGTAGATGTCGAATATTGGAGAATTATTTGTGGAACATTTTGCACTTTTAGTATAGCTATGCCACGCACGATTAAGCAGATTGTAAAAGTTATACATATGAGTCAGTTTGGGGAGGTTTTTTGTTTTCAGATGTTGTGTCTTAAAAAATTGAATTAGTAATAAAGCACAGCTAGTGGGCAGTTAAGGTGTGTGTGTGTGTGTGTGTGGGGGGGGGGGTTGTCATGGATAGCATACAGACCAGATTTGGCATGATATTTGCGTCTTTCTGCCAACCCCCCAATGTGATACTTTGAACACTTTTTTCTGCACCCTCGTCCTTCACATCAGGTGTCGATGGTAATGTGATGAAAAAAAATCTCTAGTCAAGACACACCACACACCTTACCAAAGGGCATGGGGTTTCCGCATGAAATGGTTTGTGAGCAAATACTGACTGGAATAGTGTTAAATCTGGAATATTCTATGGAAAAGGCGAATATCGGAAATTCGAGATATTTCGAGAATTCGCAAAGAAATAAATATTCTAGTGCTTCAAAAGTAAATTTGAATAACTCCTGTCACTTACTTCTTGTGAATACCCGCAGCACTTGTAGTAATTGCCATATTGTGATTGCGACATCTAGTGGCAGGAAATATTAACTAGCATGTTGCAGTGTTCTCACCACAAGAGACAACACATAGAGTCATTCTTTGGAAATTTGGCAATATACATGTGCAAATTTTGCAAAAGCAATGCCTGGTGCTTTCCACAGAATTTTTGAATATTCGCGAGCACAAATCTTTGTGAAATCTCAAAGTGATATCAGACCTGTCAAACATCTTGTTTGCGGGAAAGTCTCAAGTGTTTATGTGGGCTTTCCCGGCCAAATCCCACTTCAAGGGACACCGGATTTTTCCTGGATTCTTGAAAATCGAGAGGATCTAGCGGGAGAGGGCGTTACTCTCCCTCTAATGTTCACCTAAAAACATTATCAGACACAAGCGTGGAGGGACAATAGCAGGTAGGGGAAAGCCCTCTCCCTGATAGACAGCTAAAGGCCGGCGGATGCAGGAAGTGACGTTCACTTCCGCGACGTTGGAAGTGGAAGAAAGAAGAACCACGATCTATATACCGGAAGTGACATCACTGACGTCACTTCTGTACGTCCCCAAGTTTTTTTATGCCTAAACTTGACACGTAGGTGATATACGCAATAAAAGGTCTTGGTTCAAATATTACGTCAAAAACTAATGTCAAATTTAGTGCTATATCTCCATCCGCATCACATTCATCATCTCCATCAAAGTTAATTTGACCACGCCCATTATGTAATGGATGGAATGCAATTCGAAGCAAATTTTCACTAGGGGACGTTGATCGGACGTGTGTCCGCGATTTCAAGCACTTAGATTGCGCCAATCGCAAGCAATCGCTAGGGAAATGGACTTAGAATGGGGCGATCAGGCTGCAGCTGCGGCCCAAGTGTTGAAAAAAACGCATCCATGCTGTGGCTGATGCTCTTTTAGTGGAAAGACAAGCCCTTTATGCGGGAAATAATTAGTGGCAATTTGTTTTATATTTTGCTGATGTTCTTATCACCATTAATATGATGACGTGACATTAAATGGAAAGGAGTAATTTTTAAAGTTGACAAAAAAAGGCTTTGTAGAGGGTTACATATAAAACTGAGCTTACAAAGTAAATTATATTCTGTTTTATGGGGAACATCTACAGTATATGGTGCCCCACCGAAACCATAAAAAATACTTTATTTTCATTTATACAGGGAAGACCACAGGCAATACTGAGGGTCTAGTCTGCCTGTTGTGAACCATGTATCCAGAATTCAGTCCACTTTTCTAACGCTATAAAGACATCAGTCAAAGTACACCTTAATTAAACAAATGATGGCTTTCAGTGATTTTTTGGGGACTAGCCCGTAAATGAAGCGACTTCTTATTTATTATTCTCTGAACTATTCATTGTTGCCATGTAGCCCAATTCCTAAAAAATGGGCATGTTAATAGCAAGTGACATTTTAACATCTTATAGTGAATGAAAGTGATGACTGTTGGGTAGGAGGAATTATCATATGCAGAGGGACCATAAACTTCACTCACACATATGTCTTTGTTTCTGAGGATTGTGGATTGGAAACAGAAAAGCCTGGCTGTCAGAATTTGTTAAACTAATGATCCACTTGTTAAAAAATTTAACTGTGGACTTTGTTGTACTTTCAAAGATCATAATGGTTCCTTGAATTAATTGTGTTTGTCAGTCGTTTATAAAATTTTGTAATTTTCTCTCAAAACTTCACTGGGCAAAAGGTTATGGTAAATTTATGAGAGATGCAATTTAATGCTTTCACAAAGGCAAGACAAAAAACAGAATGTAGCTCATCAAAATTAAAGTCCTCATTAAAATCCATAAAACCTGTGAACAACTGTGAGCAGGATATTATAGGTTGGCAAGGGCTTATTTGGAACAGTTTTGTCGTAATAAAAACCAGATGTAGGCTTAGTATGGGTGGATATGCAAAGAGTTCACTTTTTTTTTTAAAACTATGAATTCTGTGAGTTCCGGTGTTGTAGTGACATCGTGCAGATCAGTACTCTTTTGTAGACAGAGACCTTGTGTTACAAGAGGTTGTTCATGAATGCAATGTATCTGTGACTTCCATTGTCCCACAACAAATGGGCTAATTTGTTGGGATTCGGGTTGTTGTAATTGTTTGCAATAAAAAAAATAATAAAAAAGAATTTACAATTTACTAATCAAAATACTGTTAGATAGGATACTTGCTAGAATAGATAGATAGATAGATAGATAGATAGATAGATAGATAGATAGATAGATAGATAGATAGATAGATAGATAGATAGATAGATAGATAGAGAGATAGGATAGATAGATAGATACAAAAAAGGGACAAAGTAGGGACAAAGGCCCCCATACACCTTACAATGTTACATACAATTCTGTACAATTAATTTGTTCTAACCCAAAACCACGTTAATATGGGACTTTCTAAAACCTTCAATCACTATGTATTTCTATTAGGGAGGACCCAGCATACATTTGTGATCTAAAGGAAATTATAATGGAGTGATATAAAGGAGTAGGGGGGGGGCTATGTAGTATTTGTTACAACACGGCTACTTTTCTTTTTATAAGTCAATGTCTAAAGCTGGGCATAGACGTGCCGTTCCTGCCCGACCCGCCGATCATATGCCGCGCTCCCGAATCTGATCGGGATCAGGTCGGCAAGGAATCGGGTGCGCCAACATGTTGGATCGCACAGTGTCCGACATGACGGATAATTGTGATCCGATCCCATTAGTTTGGATGGGGGCACAAAGAGTGTTGGGCGATTCTCAGCACTAGCAGGTGTGCATGATGACGTCATCACGCCCGCTAGGTCAGGTCGGGGATCGACGGGAAATTGTCCTGTCTATTCCCAGCTTAAATTATTTTGTAAAAAGCAGAAGACGCTGCATTCGGTGTGACTTTTAAAAGTGTATATCAAAACAAATCCTTTTTAAAGTTCCAACTTCCTACTCTTATAAACATGAAGTAGTTTATTGATCAGAGTTTTATAAACCCTAGTCCTTTCACATCATCTCTGACCCATAAGTCCTCTAAAATGTTGATTTATTTTCTGTTCCTCAGACATATTGCGTATTCCATGGAGGGGAAAAAAGTCTCGCAAGCATTTATAGAACATGAGACATAGAGCAACTTGGGAATTTTACAGAGCGAGAAAACTTTTCAAACATTTAAGTGATCGTTAAATGTAACTTGCAGTTTTCTCTGTGAATGCAGTTAACTAAAGTGAATGCTTTGAAAGGGCCTTTACCTAAATATCTGTTCAGTATGTTTGCATCATACATTGTTGTATACAGTTTTCTCTGAGATGAAAAGTTATATAGGTTGCAATTTGTTTAACCTTGATGTTCCCAATTAAATAATTTACGGGTGACGTCTGGCAAGCAAATTAGCATTTACAGCTTTATCTACCAAAGACCAACTGAACTGTCTGAAGGCTCACACTAGCCACACTGCCGGTAAGAAGTCAAGGGCAAATGCTTTACTCAAAATTGTAATGGAAATTGCCAAGCACTGCGGCAACATGGGGCCAGTGTGAAAGGTACAATCGGTAGCGTATGGAATTTTGTTTACCTTGCGTAAACACAAGCCTCGCTGCGCTGTGGTACTGTAACACAAGCGTGGCTAGTGTGAAAGGAACCTTACAATGTTGTTGATAACTTAGTGTTGTCAGCATGCAACAGCAAGTGCAGGTATAGGCAGGTAAAAAGAGGAAAGTAAAAGAGGGATGAGGACAGCAGCCACCATAAATACTGGGTGATTTACACCCAAATAACACCAAGCACCACAGGCGCCCTTGAAATGCTGTATTTACCAGCCACCAGGATCTTCATTATCTGGAGAGGCTGAACCAGAAGAGGCAAGGTAAGTCCTAGTAAAGAAACACAGAGTAGGGCTGCAAGTGTTAATTTATTGGCTCGGGAGGAGATCCTAAGGGGGGTGGTTAATATATATTATAGAAGTTAATTTTAAGGAGTAATTTTAAGGAGTAACAACACAGGGAGGCATACAAGTATACAGGAGTAGCAACATAGGAGAGCATACAAGAGATTGAAATAGAGTTGTATAACAGAATCAAAACAATGGAAGATTTATCAGGAAACATTTCTGTAGATGTTTAAATCTTAAATTTATCTATATTGGAAATCCAACTAAAGCCCCCCCATACACCTTTAGATCACTCCGTACAATTTCCTTTAGATCTTCTAACAGCTATGTAGTATAGTTGGCTTCCTGATATAATACATAGTGATTGGAAGGTTTAGAAAGGTCCTCATATTACATTAGAAACATCATATTACATTAAGAAAAGTTAATTGTACAGAAATTGTATGGTAAAACTGTAAGGTGTATGGGGGCCTTAACTTTAAAGCAGAATTGTAAGTATGTTATAAAACATAGATCTCAGACTTGATCCTCCAGGCTGTGGTTGGACCCTATCACTCTAAATATCTAGCATACCAGTTTTGGGATAAGCTGTTTTGGGATCTGGCACAATGCATTTCTAAATGAGCAACCTGCTGACTTGAGCTGTTTCCTATAGGGGAGTGTGGCCAACTTATTCTCTCCCTTTCTATATTTAACAGAA